>JAJPUD010000269.1:392073-459737 GCA_023553655.1 Myrmecobius fasciatus | reverse complement strand
GAGAGAGAGAGAGAGAGAGAGAGAGAGAGAGAGAGAGAGAGAGAGAGGAAGAAGAGTGACTTTAAAAAAATAGGAGTTAAGAAGATATGGCCATCAATGACAATGGTCAGTGTCTCCCTCCCCCCATTCTGCAGTAGCCCCAATCTACCTAGGACTAGAATGAACAAAGTACTACCTTTAGAGCCTGTGGGAAAAAAATTTTTTCAACATCCCTCCCTGTGACAAAACTGCCCTGTAAGGATCAACTTGGTTTATGGAACCAAACCATTTGCAATTACATCCAATGAATAAGGTAGGAATTCAAAGCAGGTAATATTATTTGGGGTTTAAAAAAGAACTATAACTTTTAAATAATAAGATATTTTCTTATGTGACAGTGCAGTGTAAGTTTCACATCATCTCTTTTATTATATGACTTTAGACAGGTCATATAGTTTTTCTGAACTTCAGTTTCCCCATATGTAAATTGGGATTACTATTTGACCTTTCTCAAAGTGCTCTTGTGAATATCAAACAAGAACACAGATGTGAAGCCTTTTGTAATTAAAAAAATACATATATAACAATAAACTATTACTGCATAACTTGTGGATAGTTCTGAGGGCAAGTCTCAAAAAAAGTTTTATTTATTTTATATTTATATTTATAAGTTTATATTTATAATTATATTTATAAGCAATTGCTGCAAATAAGTTTAACTCTCATGATGACTACCTGATATTATACATCCTGGTAAATTTGTTGAAATATAAGTCTTTTATTTGTTAAAATATGCCATATATCATCTTATAGCCAAACATTGCACTTCATCTTAATTTGTCAGCAAGTGAAGGGCTAGGTACATGCACTGGAAATGAAATTTAGGGACTCCATTAATAACCCATTTAGGAAAAGAGCAGATTATTTAAATCAGCACCATACTGCCTGACACTATACCCAGTGTAGGGTATAAAAGAGTGGGGAAATCAAAAAACCCAGTAAGATTCTGGAGAAGCTTGAAACAGTTCCATACTAATGGCCTGGGTTTCCTCCCTTGCCTCCTTCAGTGTTATAGGTAGCTCTAGCTGCTGTGCCCCCAGAAAAGTCAACCAGGAACTCATGGCCTAGCTCTTTATCTCCCTTGATGTCTCCTATCATCCACATGTATGGCTCTGAAGCTTGGACAAGGAAAACATCAAAGAGAGAGGCTGATGACATGTCCTGTAAGCTTCAGCCTCAATGCCACATTTCTGACCTTCCACAACATCATCTTCTGCCCCTAGGGAAAAGATTGTCCAATCACTGTGGTATCATTCTTTAAAATAATCCACTTTAATGGGAAAATCAAAAAAAGACAAGGTGCCACAGTCTCAACTGGGTTCACAACAACTAACCAATTCTGGTATGATTTTGTTTATACCACTAAAAATTACTTTTTATTAAGTCAATTTAATTAATTGAGTCAAATTAATAAGAAATTAATAAAAAGTGTAATCTCTTTTGACCTCTCACCATTTAATATACTGCCTTCCTGAAACAGCTATACAACCTGGAAATCATAGGTTATACTGAAACCTCCAACTATCTAGAGAAATTCACTCTAACAAGAGAGTAAAAGAGAAGGAATTCTAACAACACATAATTATTAGGCACTTAAGGTGAGCAGAGTATTGTATTAAGGACCAAGGACTGTCATATGGGAAAAGAAATAGTATTACTCTACTTGTCTCTGGAGGAAATGGGTGAAATTTACCCACCCACCCCCAGAAAAAATCAAACTTTTTCTTAATATAAGGAAAAATATTCTAAGAATTAGAACTATTCAAAAATGAAATAGGCTGCCTTAGGAGATAGTGGATTCCTTCTCACCCCAAGTCTTTCAAGCAAAGGCTGGCTGCCCATTTGCCCATCTGTTTTGGAAGAGATTCTTCCAGGTAGAAGTGAGACTAAACAGTGTCTAAGGTCCCTTCAAACTGATATTCTATGAGAGATAAAATTCAAAAGTCTACTCTATTGTAGCCTATAGACCAGCAATAATGATAAGACTTACCTAGAAAACATCTGTATATATGTGTGTATTTGTATCTATATACATTTATTGTATACATAGATACATATGCATATGTATCTACAACTATGTATCTATATGTATATATATTTATGATACATATGTATCTATGTCTATATACATATAGACATCTACAAATATACACATATACACCTGTATCTATATACATATATATGCATAAGCATGCATGTGATATATTATATATGTATTGTGTTACATATTATATCCATAGAGATATCAGTATCTTAACTAAGAGCCACAAAACTGACTGAATATTTATACTTCAAATGGATCTAAGGCCAACAGATCTAATTGGCTAAGAGTTTATGATGCTACAAAAACTGTGTTCTCAATGACTTCTGATACATCCAGCCTCCTAGCAACTGGCAAAGGTTATCTGGGAAGCTACTGATAGACTCAAGGAGCCAAAATCACTACATGGTGACAGGTCTTATTATTAGTGTCTTAAACCAGTTGATAACTTTTGAAAAATGTCATACTAAAATTCTTACACTTTTCCTTCTCACAAGATGGGAGTAGGAAGATAGTGCAATGAGCCAGCTGGAAAGCGGCAGAGATAGGAGTTATTGCCACAGCTAGCTACCAGTCTGGGTGCCAAAGAAAACTGGCCCATGTTCCATACTCAGGTTGCTCAAATCTGTCAGAGGCATTCTTTCCCAATCTTCAGACTACAGAGGTGAAGGTCTGGCTTCTGCACTAGTTGGCTTTCTAAAACAGAGATTTTTAACCTGGGGCCAGAGAATTTGCCTTTCAAAAAACCACAATGATCCCTGTATTTCAATAGAATTAGTTTCCTTTCTAGTTTGTAGATTCTGTGTCCCATAGACCTTGCTAGCCTGACAAAGGGGTCCAGAGAAAAGGAACCCTTTTACTATAATTTAGGGCTACATTACATATATGCACCAGGGGTACATAGCCCAAGACCAAAGAGTCATCTACTAAGGTGCAAGTGCCCACAGACCAACTGTTACCTTCTCACTATATTCCTGTTACTAAGAGGGACAATGTGCTAACATATAAAGGGTACTTGATTTGAAGAGAGGAACCTGAATTCAAATTCTGAGTGAGCCAATGATTACTGGTGTTCTTTTCCAGAAGTCATAATTTTCTGGGATTCTGTAAAACAAAGGGGTTGGTTAAATCTCCTCAAAGATCTACTCCAACTCTAAATCTATATGACCCTAAGAGCAGGAAATGAATGAAGCAATCCTCTGGAACAATATCTGTTTTTCACCATGTGTCATGTGCTGCTATAATGAAAGGTGCTTTTCATAGCTTTTTTTCCTCATCATCCCCTTTTTTTATTTTACCAGGACATGTACTGCCAAGGTAAAATAGCTCCAGACAGCCTCTGGGGCTTCCTACAGTTCCACAGGATTTGTCTGTATTTCATGATTTCATCTCACTCCAGCAGACATTCTGTTTGGTCCACAACCTTCGATTCTGCTCCAAGCACCTTCTCCAGTCATCTCCATCCTAGCCCCCTTTCAACCACATCCTGACAATTCTAACTCCCAAGCTGAACTTCTGCAGCCAATGTTAAACTATATGAACTCGTTCTTCAATGATGGACTTTAGAATTAATTGTATGACATGGGAGACATTGACACAGGACCACCCATCATGCATGGTGTGCCCTCATCAGGGAAGGAGCTATGCTCTATAAGCAAAGCAGAAGGCCAAAGGAAATGCAAAATGTGCAAAATCAGAGAAATCTATCCCAAATGCTCATAAGGACTCTTTGTGTCTGACCTGCGGCAGAGCATTCAGAGCTTGTATTGGTCTGATCAGCCACAGTTGTAATTCTACTCTAACATGATAATGTCATTTTGGTCCTTTTCAAAAACAAAGGACAGGGGCAACTAGGTGGCGCAGTGGATAGAGCACCAGCCTTGAAGTCTGAGTTCAGAAGATCTGAGTTCAGATCTGGTCTCAGAAATACTTCCTAGCTGTGTAACCCTGGGCAAGTCACTTAACCCCAACTGCCTCTGGGAAAAAAATAAAAAGGACAAAATCAACCATGTCAACTCATTCTTCAATGATGGACTTACTATACTACCCACCACAGAGTCTTTTCCAAACTTTTTATCTATCCCTTATAAATCCTCCTTCCCTCAACTTTCAAAAAACAAATATGATTCCTATATTTCAATAGAATGTTTCTTTTTTAGTCCTGTATATTAAAACAAAATTCTGAGGTGTCCCATAAACCTTGCCAGCCTGGCAACAGGATCCAGAGGTTAGGAACCCTTGTTCTATAGACTTAGAGCCACCTTCTTTCATTGAAAAAAAATTTCAAATCATGTCCTCATCTCACTTAACTCAGGTGCTTTCTGCCACTACCCCCTCCTTAACTCATTTCATGTGAAAAGGTAGCCCTTCTCTTGCCAAAGCAAGCCCTTCTACATGCCCAAGAAATCCTATTTCATCCCATATTCTCTAGCAGATTGCTCCTTCTGTCATTCCTCTTCTCACTAATCTCCAATTGTTCTTGTCTATTGACTGCTTTCCTGCTGCCTACAAAAATTCTCATATCCTTTTATTCTCAAAAAACCATCCCTTGAGATATTCCTCCTTGCAGGCTAACATTCTAAATCTCTCCTCCCTTATGTGGCTAAATTTTTGAGTAGGTCATCTACAATGAGTGACTCCATTTCTTTTACTCTCACTCTCTTTGCATTCTGGTTTCTTCATCATTCAAGCAACACTGCTCTCTCTAACAGAAAAAATTCTCTCTGGTAAAATTTGCCAGATTTAATGGCCTTTTCCCAATTGTCTTCCATCTTGTTTTCTCTGGAACCTCTGACATTATCATTCTCTCTTTTTTGATACTCTCCTCTCTCGAGGTTTTCATGGTTCTCCTCCTGGCTGTCTGACCTTCCTCTCCTTTTAGATCATCATCCATACATTCCCATTAAGCATGGCTATTCCATAAGGCTATGTCTGGATCCTCCTTTCTCTCTACATTATCATTTGATAACTTCCTTAGTTTCCATAGATTCTGTGATCATCTCTATGTAGACACTCCTATGTATATATATATATATATGCATATATATATACATAATTCTAATATGTCAAACATTTTACATTACAAATAGGGAAGAGTTTTTTAATTGACAAGAAAGACCCAAAAGGGGAGAAAACTAATTCAAAGTCTTTAACAAGATAATATCTTCTCTATAAATTTTATATAAAAGTACTTAGCTCATATATTATAACTAGTCAATAAGTGAACAAGAGTTATGTAAAACACAGAGAAAGCACATTCTGTGCCTATCACCTTTCAAGGAAATAAATGAGAAAATGGGTACTTACAACAAGCTTCCTTTTTTTCCCTTTTTTTGTTTGTTTTGCTGAGGCAATTGGGGTTAAGTGACTTGCTGGGATCACATAGCTAGGAAGTATTAAGTGTCTAAGGTCAGATTTGAATGTAGGTCCTCCTGACTTCAAAGCCGGCACTCTCTCCAATCTCTCCAGCTGCCCTTATAACAAGATTTCTTAGGTTGTCGAATTGTTCCAGACTCTTTGTGACCCCCCCATTTGGGATTTTCTTGGCAAAGATACTGGAGTGACTGGCCATTTCTTTCTCCAATTCATTTTACAGATGAGGAACCAGCAGGGTTTAAAGACTTGGCCAAGATCACAAACCTATTAAGTACCTGAGGCCAAATTTGAACTCATGATGATGAATCTTCTTTTTAGACTCTTGGTTAAAGTTACAAGCCACATCTCTCCCATATAAGATTATCTTGATTTAAAATAATTTAATTCATATTCTATCATTATATATCACTATTCTATATCATTCTAGAGAAGTATCATATTCTCTTACTATTCATCCTTTGCATCCCCTCCATTTGTAAATTATCACCCCATCCTAAAGTAATTTAGAATAATTTCCATGTAAAGTGACATGGAATCAGATCCATTAGTTGGCTGAATGAGCCTCCCATCCTATCCCAAACTAGAAATTACAGATTGTAAAAGGGCAGACAACAAAGTGTTATCGTCTTAAGGTGCAAAAAAGTCTTTGCTATCCTTTATAAAATGTGAAGTTATTCATTAAAGCTAGATAAAATGTTTACTGTTGTTCCTCCTTCATTTTCAAAGAGAACCAATGACATCATGGGATGATGTCTTGACTTGTGAGTGAATTGGATTTAAGTGAAATTAGAAATAGGTTACCTATGGGTTAAATGAAGTTTCAAGACTTTTGAAAAGCATTATACTTTTTTAAATTTAGTGTCAATTCTCTCCAAACTGCCCTATGAAAATGTTCAAAATTAGAGAACCTACCCCAAATGTTTATATGGACTATTGGTGTCCAACCTATGGCAGAGCATTCAAAGCTCGTGTTGGTCTGATCGGCCACAGTCAGACACACTGTAATTCCACTCTAACATAGTGATGACATTTTGGTATTCTTCAAAAATGGACAATAACCAACCTTTAGCTCTCCCCAGCTCCTTTTCAGTTCCCTTTAGATGAGGTCTTCCCCCATTAGAATGTAAGCTCCTTGAAGGCAGGGGCTATCTTCTAGTATCTGTATTCCCAATGCCCAGCAATTAGGGCTTAATAAATTGCTGGGCAGAGAGGAGGTGGTTCTCTTCCTCACCTAAGAGCAAGTAATGCTGGATCAGTTATTTAAATCTTTAAATGATCATTCTGTCAATTCAGATATTCACCTCCAAGTTTGACTCACAAAGTCTGAGGTAAATCTTCAGAGACTGAACAGTGAGGTAATTCGACAGCAATGAGAATGAGGGGTTAGTATGAACAGAGTGGAGAAAAAGGAATCCAGACTCTGCTAACAGTAATTAGCCTTTAGAATCTCTCAGGGTCTTAAGTTCCCCATCTATAGAATTTGAAGATGGGGAAGGTGGAATTGGATGACCTCTGAGCTTCCTCCCAAGTCTTTTTATAAGCATTTCTTTGCATTTCATTCTTCCCAGCTTCAAAATAAAGGAACTTGCCAACCCACCAGTTGTCACCTTCACCAGGTTATTTTTAAGGTAGCTAGTTATAAAGTCATTGGAGATTTGGAGTAGACAGGCATTTTACAAGTACACATCAGCATAACTCTAAGCTCCCCAACTGCTTTTTGAAGACAAACTAATGTACAAAAGCCCAGACTCTGGCTGTGATTATTGAATCATAGTGTCCAACATGTCTCATTGAATTTGGAATAAGAAAGTACACATTTACGTTCAAGAAACTGACTTTGTTTTGTTCTAAACCAGCTGTGTGACAAGTTCAAAATATCAATCACTGTTCTTTTAGATTTCTAATTTATTTGTCTCTCCCCTTGTCACTATCAAGGCAGGAATGGCACTAATAACAATGAGCATTGAAGGGCACAGTACCAATGTGATCATTGATATTTGCAATTTTTATTAGAATAACAATCTAATTTCATTTAGACACCCTAATTCCTTCTACAGAGTTTCACAACCATCTCTGTTTTAAGCAATATTAATATTTTATATCTTTGTACTCTATAGGGGCAGCTAGAAAGATACATCTGCTTCAATTAATAACTAAATGGATCTTGACATTGAGATTATTCAAAAGAATACATCTAGTATTAAGAGCTCCTATCAATAATGTAATATAATAGGAAAAGTTCTGTCTTTGGATTTAGAGGGTTTGAATTCTAGGTCTGACACTCAATACCAAAGTAACTTAAGCACTGGGCCTTAATTTACTTTCCTGTAAAAATGATGACATTGGACTAGATAATATCCTCCCAAACCCTATTCTCTATGCAGTGCTCTGGCTCTGCCCTGTCCCCACTTGCATTGCAAAAAATTATAAAACAAATTGAAAAAACTCTGATTTATTTTCATGTTATAACCTAGTAAAATCCTGCTGACATATAAAAGAGATTTCATAGAGAAAGCACTCTTACCTGAAGAGAAATCCCAACAATTTGGATATCTAGAAAGAAACTGGACTAGGAAGTAAAAGGTCAAATGTCCGAGAAAAAGCTGAAGCTGTGGGAAATCCAATATGATCTGGCCAGAAGGCTATTATTATTCATTTACAGGATTCTTCTATGGACTAAACCATCAGTTTAAAGGAATAAAACCAATGTCTCAGGGAGAGTGTAGTATGATGGAACAAGCACCGGACTAAGTCCAGAATCTTAAGGTTGAATCTTTCACTTTCTTTAAGGAAGTCACTTTTCTAGGCCTCAGTTTCCCCATCAAAAATGCAATTCTATCAGCAACTCACACATATAGTATTCTAAGGTTTTCAAAGTGCTTTAGTCAGTAAATTGATAAATAACCTAATTAATTATCTACCAAGTATGCTAAGTGCTTTCCACCAACTATCTCAGGTGAGCTTCATAAAATATTATAGGGACAGAAATAGGTTTTCAAGTCAAACCATTTGACTACAAATCTATTACTCATCCTATGGTGCTACTGCCTCTCCTAAGTTTAGAGGTGAAAAGATCATTTAGTATGTTTACATATATTGGATTTAAAATATATTTTAATATGTATAACATATATTGGATTGCTTGTCATCTAGGAGAGGAGGTGAAGGGAAGAAAGGGAAATTTTGAAACACAAGGCTTTGCAGGGGTCCATGTTGAATAATTATCCATCAATATGTTTTGAAAATAAAAAGCTTTAATAAAAAAAGAATTTAGTACCACAAAAAATAGAAAAGAAAAAGATCATTTAGCCCAACTCCCTCATTTTAGAAATATAAACACAGGGGCAGCGAGGTGGTGCAGTGGATAGAGCACCAACCTTAAAGTCAGAAGGACCTGAGTTCAAATGTGGTCTCAGATGCTTAACATATCCTAGCTATATGGCCCTAGGCAAGTCACTTAACCCCAATTGCCTTAGCAAAAATAATAATAACATAATAAGAAATGTGAACATGAGGAGGGAAAAGTTGGAGGTCATATAGCAGGACTCTAAACTTATTTCTTTGACTCCAAATTCAATATATTTCCCAGAACCCCAAACTTCTTCATGTAGCAGGACTCTAAACATTTCTTTGACTCCAAATTCAAATATTTCCCAGAATCCCAAACTTCTAAGATCCTTTACAATGTTAATATTTTGTGATCTGCAAAATGAGATAATCATACTTCAACTCCTTCCTTTCCAAGACTGTTGTGAGAAGAAGGGCTACAAAATTATGACAAATTATGACTTCTTGAGCTGTAAAAAATGAACCTTCAAATCCCAGATTATTCATATTTCAGGGGCAGCAGCTGGTCTCCCCTCACTACTTTGAAAAATCAGAACATCTGGGATTTCTTATCAGAGAAGGTAAGAAGGGGGCCAGAACAACAAATGTCTGGTGTAAAACAGCCATCAGCTCTGAGGGAGTGAAAGTAGGGGTGGGGATAACGGTAAGGGAGCAGAGTTCCCAGAGCTTAATCTGTCACTTGTTGATAGCATTTTGTCAGTTATCAGACCTATATGTTAAGGCTTCAAGTTTCCATCCAGCCTCTAAACTGTCTCTTAACTAACTTTAGAAGCCTTCCTGAAATATTTAAAAGGCTCTCTCCTATACAGTGCAACTTTTGTCAATATCCTCTCAACTTTCTGTGATCAGCCTGCTAGAAATGGTGAATGGAAGGATGAAATCATCAATCCCACAGACCAACGGGCTAGAAATATTTTTATCCCGCCTGCAGAAAGGCCCTCCAAGCCACTTTGAATGAAGCAGCAGCATTTGACATCTGCAATTAACTACCCTTCCAACTAGTTTTTGGAACAAACCCATTTGTGTGTTCTAGCTTCCTTGCAAAGTTTTCTTGCTCCATCCCTCTCTCCTGGGTTGTGGTTCAGAGCAAGTCAAGTCTTTCTAATGTATCTGGGGAAAGATCTCCCATTGGCACCATCTCCCCACTTTTGCTCCCTAAAATTTCGTAGTTAATGAAAAAAGAAATACTTACATCTTCTGCACCTAAAGAGAAGATGCAGCTGTTGCTGCCGTTGCTGCTGCTGCTGTTCCCATGCCTGCTGTCTCTGCAGCTGCTACACCCCATACTCACAGCCTCTGCTAGTATGACTCACAGCTGGCAGGGATGGTCAGTTGCCACGTCAGCTGGCAGGAACCTTTCTGCTGCAGCTGCCATTTCCTGATGGGACTGGTTAGCATGTGGAACCAAAGCCTGAAAGGGTGGTTCCCTTCACCATATTGAGAAGGTCTGAACAAAGAAGGTCACAGGCTTTTTTTTTATTATTATTATTATTCTTCAGAGACTGAAAATTCAAGCTCCTCCTATCATGAACTTTTTAGCCAAAAGAAGGCAACTGACTAAAACCTGACAAGGGAGCAAATTCTATTTTACATTTCCACCTGTGGATGTATTTGATAAACAAGGACACATTAGGGGACTCTTCCTGCCCTGTTGTAGGTAGTATTAGCTAGATGAAAAGAGAATTAACTAGGGCATTGAGATGGTACAGTGGATAGAGCATCAGCCCTGAAGTCAGGAGGACCTGAGTTCAAATTTGACCTGACACTTGAAACTTCCTAGCTGTGTGACCCTGGGCAAGTCACTTAACCCCAATTGCCTCAGGGGAAAAAAAGGCATGAAAAATTCAATGAAATATGTCTTAACTATCTGCCTCCTGAGATGGATTACAGTATTTACCAAGGAATTTTTTTTAATTTTATGTATCTTTTTTTAAACTAAAAAAATATGTATTGTCCTTGATCAAAACTTTCTTTTTTTCCAGAATTCCAGATAGGAAATTTCAAAAAGTGCCTGAGCTTAATTAATATAGCAAGCTAAACAAAAATTATTCCCTAAATCTTCTCTTAATAATGAATTGTATATATATATATAATGAATTAACATTTGTGAATAATTTTATAATGTATTATCTCACAAACAACCTAAGATAATATATAATAATAATATATAATTAAAATAATATAAGATAATAACAAGCATTCATATAGCACTTTTAGGTTTGCAAAGGATTTTTTAAATACTATCTTACTTTATCAAGTATTATTATTTTATTTTACAAATTGTTGTAGTGCAAAGACTATGGCAGGGTTCAGACTCCCAAACCATATACACATACTGGAAGGTCAGGTTTTAGAGTTTGGCTACTGCTTCTCCTTTGATAGGGGCATCTAATCTTTCACTGATATGCTCCCCCCCAAAAAAATTTGATTATCAATATATCACTAAGACAAACGGAAGTTACTTAACTTTTAGAAATAGAAAACATTCTCCAGTCTTTTTACACTTTATATATACTGTTTGATCCAGTGTCACTGGCTCCTTACTTACATTATATTCCATCTCCACTCTCCAGGTACTATTACATTGCCCATCTATCCTCCATTCCTGGAGCTTTCTCCTTCCTTATCATTAAAACCACTTCCCTTGGCTTCCTTCTAATCCCAGCTAAAATCCCACTATAGCCTTTCTTCATCTCCTTTAATTTTAATACTTTCCCTCTGTTTATTATCTTCAATTTTCCTATATTTATCTTATTTGTACAAAATCATTTGTGGGCTGACTCCATCACTGGATTGGAAGATTCTTGATAGGACAGTGTCATTTGCCTTTCTCTGTATTCCCATTTCTTAGCACTGGGTTTGACACATAATAGGCTCTTAATAAACATTTTCTAATTGATGCAGTAGGTATCAGGACATACAATATTCAATTAATTAGAATAGAGATGATTGAATGATTATTTGATTGATTCAAGAAATATCTCTTCTTATTTTATAAAATGTGACTTCCCTGGGTTCATCTAGCTAGTCAATATCAGAAGGTCTGTCTAAGAACATGTCCACAATACTATTCAGTAAGAAGCACCTCATATTTTTTTTGTTTGTTTGTTTTGCTGAGGCAATTGGGGTTAAGTGACTTGCCCAGGGTCACACAGCTAGGAAGTGTTAAGTGTCTGAGTTCAGATTTGAACTCAGGTCTTTCTGACTTCAGGGCTGGTGCTCTATCCACTGTGCCACCTAGCTGTCCTGTTATGTTTCTCTCTACTCAGTGTAATTCAACAAATATTAAAAGTTCTGGGTATTCATTTCTTGTAATTCCCTCCCTTTAGAGCCAAAGAGAATAAAACTCATACTTCTTCCATGTGGCAACTCTCTAAATATATGAATACAGCAACAGCATTCTTTATAAATTCTCCCCAAGACAAACATTTCTAATTTCTCAGACTAATTTCTATGACATCATGAGCTCCAGACTCTTTATCATGCTATTTCCCCTGGACCCTTTTCTGTTTAGCAATGATTTTAAAATGCAGTGGCCACAACTGAATACAAACTCCAATTAGTCTGACCAGGGTAGAACGGGAAGCACAACTATCATTTCTTTAGTCCTCAATGATATGTCTCTCACTGTGGCCTAATATCAAATTAATCTGCAGGCAAACAACTCCCAAATCTTAATATGGAAACCACTTTCTTTTATTTTTAATTTTTTTCTGGTACATTCATTTTTTAAAAAACACATTTCCTCATGAATCATGTTGGGAGAAAAAAATTAGAACAAAAATGAAAAACCATGAGAGGGAAAAGAAAAAGAAAAAAAATGAACATAACTTGTGTTGATTTACATTTAGTGTTCATATTTCTCTTTCTGGATGTGGATGGCATTTTCCATCCAAAGTTATCGAGACTGCCACTGAAAAGAACCAAGTCTTTCATAGTGGATCATCACTCAATCTTGCTATTATTATGTACAATGTACTCCTAGTTCTGCTTGCTTCACTCAGCATCAATTCATGTAAATCTTTCCAAGCCTTTCTAAAATCAGCTTGTTTATCATTTTTATAGAGCAACAATATTCTATTACTTTTATGTACCATAACTTATTCAGTTATTCCCCAACTGATGAGCATCTACTCACTTTCCAATTCTGTTACCATAAAAAGAGCTACTACAAATATTTTTGCACATATGTGTCCTTTTCCCTCCTTCATGATTTCCTGGGATACATACCCAATGATGGTACCGCTGGGTCAAAAGGTATGCACAGTTTGACAGCCCTTTGGGCATAATTCCAAATTGCTCTCCAGAATGGTTGGATCATTTCACAACTCCACCAACAATGCATTAGTGTTCCAGTTTTCCTACATCCCCTCCAACATTTACCATTTTTCCTGTCATCTTAATCAACCTGAGAGATATGAGATGGTACCTCAGAGTTGTTTTAATTTGCATTTCTCTAATCAATAGTGATTTAGAGCATTTTTTCATATGACTATACATGGCTTTAATTTCTTCATCTGAAAATTGTTCATATCCTTTGATCATTTCTCAATTGGGAAATGACTTGTATTCATATAAATTTGACACAGTTCTTCATATATTTTAAAAATGAGATCTTTATTAGAAAGACTGGCTGTAAAAAAATTTTTTTCAGCTTTGTGCTTCCCTTTTAATCTTGTTTGTGTTAGTTCTGTTTGTGCAAAAACTTTTTAATTTAATGTAATGAAAGTTGTACATTTTGCATTTTATAATATTCTCTAGCCCTTCTTTGACCACAAATCTCTCCCTTTCCAAAGATCTGATAGGTAAACTATCCCTTCCTCTCCTAATTTGCTTAATGATATAATTGTTTACACCCAAATCATGTATCCATTTGGGTATAGGGTGGAAACCACTCTCTCATATGAATTCTAGTTCTACTTTGCCAACTTCCTACTAGACATCAGTACCTGGATGTCCCAAAAGCACCTCAAATTCAACATGTCCAAAATGGAAATCATCACACACACACACACACAACATTGAAATGTACCTGTTTCTGTTGAGGACAAGTTCATAACTTTGCTTCTTCCCTGGTTACTAAGTTTTATCACTGGATCTCCACAACATCTCTAATACCCCTTCCCTTCTCACCATTCACCAAAACATTACTCTACTTCAGGCACTCATCACTTTGTTCCTGGACTATTTCAATAATTTCTTAATTGGTTTCCCTGCGTCTATTATCTACTCTTTGCTTCCCCCACAAGGCTGCCAAATTCACATACCTAAAACATAGATCTGACCATGCCATTTTCCTATTTCAAAATCTTTAGTGTTTCCTTATTTCTCCCTGGATAAAATATAAACGCTGTAGCTTAATAGTTAAAACATTCCAGAGAGAATTTGGAACTCCAAATTTTTAAAAACATGTTAAAATTTTTTGGTTTACATATAAGAAAAAATAAAATTAAAATTACATGTTATTTTAAAATCCACAATTTGACTCCCATTTAACTTTTTTAGTTTCTTTTGTATTACTTTATTTCAGATACTCTTTAATCCAATTAAACTAGATTATTACTTGTTCCCTGTACACAATATTCCATCTTCCCAGCTTTGCACAGGCACCTGATGTCTAAAATGTACTTCCAGCTTATCTCAAATCTTAGAATCCCTAGCTTCCTTTAGAACACAACTGGGATGTCACCTCTCACACAAGATGCTTTTTTCTTACAAAGATGTTAGGTTTATGTCCTTCCCTTCTTACTTCTTCTACAAAACTAAAGTTGGGGGTGGGGAAAGGGGGGGGGAGATTCACAGTCCAATAACAGTTGCAATTCAGGGGAATACCAGGAGGTGGCAGCAGAGAGCATCAAAGGATCTGTAGAGAACAACCTGTGCAGACACAAAAGACCAGCAGGTGGCAGCAGAGAGCAGCACAGTCTCCGAGGACCGAAGGAAGATAAGAGATCGTAATTCAATAGCCTGAAACTCAATGACATCTCTAGAGCAGGTAAATGATTAAATGTTCCGCAGAGAGAACAGCCAGCAACAGAACCAGAGACAAAGGCGCTGTGTTTGCAGAAATTGTTCTTGGAGGGTAAATTAATGCTCCCTGCGTGTCCCCCTTTCCTATGTGTTATCCTAGTCATATCTATTCCCCATAGGTAAGCTCACCTCACATATGATTCCTGTTCCACATATTCCTTCAGTTCTTTGTATTGCCACCAGTGGTGCAGTAAACAGGGTGATTGTAGCCTATGTATATAGGAGGATATCCCTTGTCATTTATTTTGTTCTCCCATTTATTAAAATGTATTTTTCTTTAAACTCACGTTAAGTTGTTCCTATAAAAGGGCCACTGGTGGAAAAAGAAAAAAAGGGATTTTTAAAATTATTTCTACATATGTATTTGTATTTGCTTATTTATGAATGTTATTTCCCATATCTATACAGTTTCCCATCCCTCTTGGGTTGATTTTTCCTATTGAATTTTAGTCTAAGTACTAAAGTGCTAAGTACTCTTTTTTTTGAACCTTATGAAATCTATTCCCCCCCAAATTAATAAGCAATTAAATTCTTCCCATCTTTCCTTTACTTTTCCATAACCAATTTTAAGACTCTCTATAATTGCCATCATTTCTACCCCTTAATCACACCAGTTGTTCCTAAGTGATAATCATTCTACCTTCGGAGGAATGAAATTATCTTTAAAGTAAGCCAAGAAATTACTAACTTTTCTACTTAATTGTTGAAAGAATTCCACCAAAAGTTCTTCTATCAAAAGTTCAGATAATTAAAGTATAATTCCCTCCTCCCACAATTTCTGCTACATTCTGTTTCCATGCTAGGTTTGGGATCTGTTTCTAGTTTTCCTGATGTGCTTTCTCTTTCTGTCTAGGCAGGTCTACTTATAATGTTAGTGATATTCCTTCTATTTGTCTCTACTGAATACTCATATTCAGAGCAAGGCTTTTCCACTTAAGATTATGCCTTTTTTTTTTCAATTAAAAATTGAATACATACTGCTACTCTGATCCCAATCATCACCCTACCCTTTTACTAATTTTTGTTTATTTTGAATAGGGTATAAATCTTCTAGGGCCTCATTCCAACACGTCTCATCCTTCAGAGTCTCAGTGATGACTACAAGAACTTACATGTCTCCTTGAATTTGGATTTTTGAGTTAGAAGATAGTTTTGAGGACAAATGGTCCAATCCCTTCAGTTTAAAAAAACTTTTCCAAAATCATAAAGCAAGTTAATGATAGAACTAGTACTAAATAACTGAAAATGGTTCTTTGTCTTCCTATGTTAGCATACACAGACACACATAAAAGGAACACACATTCATTTCGATTTCATTTTGGACAGGTTGGTATTTAATAACTTTGATGTTCATTATATAAAATATAACAGCATGGTTAGGATTTTTAAAACTCCATAGATTTCTCTCCTTAAATTGTTTTATGAGGAAAAGAAATATTATTATTCCAAAATGTAATAGCAAAAGTTTTACATAAGCATAACAAATGTAAGAGATAAAGGAGATCACAAAAAATGTTTGTGTTGATTACATAAGATTTAAAAGCTTGTGCAAGAACAAAATCAATATAATCAGAATAAAACTGTCAATTGGAGAAAAAACTACAAAACTCTCTTATAGAAGTCTGATTTTAAATAAGAAAATACAAGTGACCTAGCAGTAAATGGTCAAAGGAGAGGAGCAAACAATTTCAAAAGAAAATCAAGTTATAAATAATCATACACATAAATGTTCCAAAGCAATAACAATAAGAGAAATGCAAATTAAAACAACTTGAGGTTTCAACCCACACCAGGATATTGGCAAAGATGACAAAAGACAGAAATAGTTGGTGTTGGAGGAGACTATGGGAAGATATGCTTGCTAACGTACTGTTTATGGAAATGTGAATTGGTTCAAACATTCTGGAAGTAATTTTGGAATTATGCTAGAAAAATGATTTGACTTTTAATAACCCTTGATTGCTGAAAACATAAAAATAGAGAAAACTGTCCTAGATTTAACAAAATATTCTTGTATGATTTTTAATAGTTTCTATTCCCTTTTCTAACCACTCTATCGTTGTTATTACTGAAGTGGAAAGGAGTCACACAGGACTGGGGCCATCTTGCACTTTTCTGTGTTTCATGGGTTCCCATGGCCAAAGAATGAAAGGACAGGGAAAGAATACTAAGACACATCAGAATTCAGATTAATGCAATGATCAATGGCCTCCAGAAGACTGATAATAAAGCATGCCTTTCTCCTCTTAGTAGAGAGATAGAATAAGGATCACTGGATACCAACAATGTGTCTTTTTTTTGGCTAGATTATACTTCTTTAACACAAGACAAGGTAAAAGGGGGAGAGGGGTATGGTCTAAAGAAATAATAGCAACATTTTTTAAAAGACACCAAAAAAGCAACAATAAGCATTTTATTTTAAAATGTAATCACTAGATTCATTGAAAATATACATAAGTTGACTACTTTTCAAATAGAAAATAGACAAACGCAATAAAAATCTTTATCTTTGACATCCTATCATCCAGAAAGCTCCAGAAACTAATATTTCTGATATCTCCAATTAAAATCTGCACACTGGTAATATGCACTAATGCTGGAGGCTAAACAGAATATATTACTCAGAGTCTGCCAGAATTAAATATAAATAGACTTCCAACTCCAAACCCCTTTGCAAATTATGGTGATTTTTTTTAAAAAATCACTCTTTATTCACAATTGTAGTCTTTGGAGAAACAGCAAGAGAAGCAATAACTCAGCTAATTGGAACTTTTGACTAAGTGAAGGTACCTATATGTTTTTCGACCTGGTAGATATCAAAGTTCCCATTGTTTTATGAATAGCTCAAATGGGAAAGGTTACAGAGGTAGAAAGAACAAGCAGATTGGGCAGTTATCCCATCACTTCATACATACTGCAAACATCTCAGCCCAAACCCTCCATTCATTTTGATAAGGAAGTTTTTGTGGGTGGACAGCCAGCAGAATATTACTATACTAAGAAGGGGTATAGGTAGAATTGATCTCTACAGTAACCAACCTTTTAGAGAAAACCAAGTAAGCCAGGGAATTTTAGAATACAGTCTGTCTCTTGGAGCCTCACTGATTTCTTAGCTACCTAATGGTGCAAGTGGAAATCTATGATGAGAAGATATGTCAAATACTTTTAAATGAAATCTTTCCAGTGAAGCAGGAATAGGAGGATAGCAAACAACAGTTCCTTAGGGATTCTCACCCATACTTGTCAAACAGCAAAGAAACTCACCTACCTTAATTATTGTCACTTTGACCTAAGAAAGTGATGCTCTATATTTTCATCATTTAAGACACCAACTAATCATCTTTGAAAGTCAGTCATCTAGAGACAGGTCTTTTCAACAGCAAGGTGATTCAGACCAATCCCAATGGTCTTGTGATGGAGAGAGCCATCTGCATTCAGAGAGAGCACTGTGGGAACTGAATGTGGATCATAAGAGAGTATTTTCACTTTTTTTGTTGTTTCAACCCACACCAGGATATTGGCAAAGATGGCAAAAGACAGAAATAGTTGGTGTTGGAGGGGACTTGTTTTTTGTTTTCTTTATCATTTTTTCCCTTTTTGATCTGATTTTTTCTTATGATAATTGTGGAAATATGTATAGAAGAGTTGTACATGTTTAACATATATTGGATTACTTGCTGTCAAGGGCAGGCAGTGGAGGGAAGAGAGGGAGAAAAAAATTGGAACACAAGGTTTTGCAAGGGTGAATGCTGAAAAATATCTATGCTTGTGTTTTGAAAATAAAAAAGCTTTATTTTAAAAAAGAAAGAAAAAGGCATTTATTAAAAGCCTACTATATGTCAGGAAATCTGACTAAGTTAAGCCTAAAAAATCTACCAATTACATGTTGTAATGCAGAACTATCTACTCGACCTATGTGACCCTCTGACATCTGGGGGGATGTCTTTCTGTCTGAGTGGGATCATGAGATCCTCTAAATAAAGTTAATTTTAATTTGTTTTACTTTAAAAGTAAACTGTATGTCATATAATATTTTGAGGAGGCAAGCAGGGTGCCATGTAAGAATGCTTTGGCTGGACCATGGAAGGGGACAAAGGAGAAAAGGGCCCATGGATAAAGAAAATGTGTAGTCACACTGTAAAGCAGGTTTATTTCCTTATTTTAATTCACCAAACTTTCTGCTCATTAACTTGGCAATTAAGAAATCCCTACTGCTTAGTGATATTCTAGAACTAGAAAGATTTTTATGAAAGCAAAATGAGAGATTTTTATGAAAAAAAAATCAACCAATCAAGCCCTGTTTCAACAAGGCTTTTAACAGCTTTTTTCGATGCAGACTTGGGCAAAGAAGAAATTCAACTCTTACCCAGCAGGTGACACAGCATGATGTTGTCCAGGAAATGTGGATTTTTATTATCCTTTTCAGGTATTAAGGGACCCATGCCAAACTACCTAATATCTGATATCCACCTAAAGAGAAATTTTGGGTACATTGTGCATCAGGACCCAAGGCAACATAGGGCACTTATTCAAAAAGACTTGGTTCCTATCTTCCCTAAAAACTAGCCCTCTACAGAGAAGTTCAGGGTTAAATGACTTGCCCAGAGCCCCACAGCTAGGAAGTATCTGAAGCTAAACTTGAACTCAAGTCTTCCTTTAATCTGTTGCCCAGCTGCCCCACCTGTTCCTCAGTAGTGTCCAACTCTTCATGACCCTTGTTGGGATATTTTTTGTTGTTTTCTTGCCATTTCATTCTCCAGCTTAGTTTACAAATGGAGAAAGTGAGGCAAGCAGGAATAAATGACTTGCCAGCTGATAAGTGTCTAAGGCCAGATTTGAACTCAGAAAGATAAATCTTCTTGACTCCAAGACCGGCACTATATCCACTGTGCCACTCAGCTGCCCTTACTTCAGTCACCTCCTTTGCACAAGGTGAAGCATCCATTCTTCCTAAATCTATGCACACTTTCCAAAAACTAAAATTACATCCTGCCCTCAAGGAGCTTTTGTTCTAGGATGCAACAGGTAAGCAGATGCAGATGAAAAGTATACATAGAAAGTGAAACAAGGTGATTTTCAGAAAGAGAGAGCTCTAAGTAGGGGAAGGAGAAGGGAGAGAACAGGATTTGGAAGTGTCATTCACTGTGTGTTTAGAAGACTGAGGTGAAGAAGTGCCTTCTAGACATGGGAGTCCAGTGGAGCAAAAAAACCATGGAGGTATGAGAGCCTATTTGCTGCACATTCTTATTCTCTCCAAGACTGCAGGAGTGTGAAGACAACATATTCCTAAGAAGCAGCAAGAAAGACTGACATCCAAGTCTTCACAAGCAGATTCATTTAACAGACAGGATGACCTTGCCTGTGGTTTTACGCTGGATCACATGTTCAAAGGCATCATTGATCTGTAAAAAAACAAAAACAAAAACAAAAAAATAAGATCTCAAGATATCATGCAAGTATACAAACATGCAAACATTTTTTGCCAATTGGCAAAAAATGCTCCATCTTCAAACTCACACTTATCTGACAGCATAGGATCTCTGCATCAAATAGCTGTGGCAGGAAAATTCCTTTAAGATCACCTAATCAAATCCCCTCATTTTTTGGTTGAGGAAACTGAGACCAAGAATGGTAACTATCACTCCATCACTCTTTCCACTAACTACTAAAATAATGGATCCCTGATACTTGCCACAAAATCATAAGAAAACATTTTATATTCTTTTTTATTAAAGCTTTTTAATTTTCAAAACATGTGCATGGATAATTTTTCAACATTTACCCTTGCAAAATTCTTTCACCTCCTCCCCTAGTTGGAAAGTAATCCAATATAAAACATTTTACTTTTTTTAAAAAAAATCTCTCAGAATCACCACTCTCTGCCTCCCCTATCTGTCTATAAATTTTAATGATGAATTCACTTGATATTTAATAAGCACTGCTAGGCAAAGGTTTTGGATGCCACCTATGCCTTACTGTGATGCATCTTGAGTGTCAGAACTTCTTTGTTTGGGTATTTGGGGGGGGGGTGAGACAACCAAGGTTAAATGACTAGTCCAAGTCCTCCCAGATAGTAAGTGTCAAGTCTTAGAAGTCTGCTTTGACTCCTGAAGCCAAGACTGGTGCCCTATCTGCTGTGTCACCTAGCTGCCCCTCGTTAGAGCTTTTTTGGAAGAAAAGAAAGAAGGCTCTGCAAAAAAAAAAAAAGAATCTAAAACTAGTCCTTCTGGGCTTGGAAATTTTTCAAAGATCTCTCCTAGTATTTAAGGGGTTTTCATCTCTTAGGCACCTCCACTATAAACAAACTGGATCCAGGCTGACCCAAAAATTGGTGCAATTTAGAGAAGTTATCTAAACCCCAGGTGATTCTTAGCAACATTATTTTTCTCCCTTTCTGAGGTGAATTTTAATCTTAAATTTAGAGAACAACTGCAAGGTAAGGAGAGATTAAGTAAATTATCTAAAGCAAACCAACTAAAAAGTGTGTGAGTCTCAAAAATGTCCACCTTGTATAATCTGGGTCTTAGTCTTGGGGATCCATTCCATCACATTTATCTCTCAGTAGTAGAATAATACTAGATATTATCATATGAATAAAATATAAAAATAATATAGTAATAGAAGAATAACTCCCCCAAAATATCACGCATCAAATTTGCAAAGCTCTCTACATCCAATTGTCCCATTTTGGTCTTGCACCAGTCCCGGGAGATAGAGATTAGAGGTATAGGTATCCCTATCTTATCTATGGGGAAACTGAGGCTCAGATAAGTTAAATGATTCACCCACGGTCAGACAAAATATAAATGAGTGCCTTAGGGATGGGAAAAGGAAAAGAAACATATTCTGACACTTTGTTCTATCCTGGTCTCCTTATTTTTTCTGCCAACAGGCAACCAAAAAAATTGTGGGAAGATAAACAAAATCTTCTTCGTTGACAGGTCCCCAAAAGAATTAGATAAAAGTACCTCTCCATAGGAGAGAAAAAAAGGACGAAAACTGGCTCCCTGGGAAACACGTGGGCAGGGAAGCTCACTCAACCAGCTTGGGGAGCCCAAATGAATTCCATTTGAATAATTCCCTACTGGTAACACACAATTTTAACTTGAAGTCACCAGAAGAGTTTTAGGCGGTTTTAAATAATGCCAGCCAAGTATTCAAAAAAAATGCTCTATAGCATATGTAGAACAGATTCACATTTGCAAGTTTATTAGAGATGTATGCACATAGTTACACTTTGGAGGAAGCTTAAAGCCACATAAATGGGACTGTGGGGGACTGAAAAAAGGAAGTTAACTGCTAACAAAATTAATTTCAGTGACTAATCGAATTATATCATCCCATGATACCCCCCATGATTTTGTATTCATTTCACAGAATCCCAATTTATGTCATCTAGCAGAACTTTTTAAATGTCTTTTTTTAAAAAATCAAAGGTGGAAAGTCCCTCTTCCTCTGGATAATCTTTTAGGGAATAGACCACTGATAAGAATTTAAGGTCCATGAAAGTAGGAATTGTTTCATTCTTGATATTTTGGTCCCCAGACTAGCTTAGCACATAGAAAATAGTCAATTAATGCTGGTCAATTGATTTCAAGAAATGATCTGTGTTTGCTTTTCAAGTTGCTTTTTGAAGAGCAGTCTCACAGTAGAACTAGGGAGAATGGCAGCCAGGGAGAATAGGAAGTTTGCTGGGCAAGGGGACTGAATTCAAATTCAGCTTAGGCATTTAGTACTTGTATGACCTTGGGCTGGTAACTTTATGGGTATTAACCTCAGCTCCTTCACCGATAAAATGAAGAATTAGACTACAGGGCCTCTAAAGTCCTTGACAACCCTAAATCTATGATTTTACATGGCAAATATTTTCTGAGACACAGTTATTTTACTCCTGTTTCATGGCCCAGTAAGACAGAGAGAAATTTCCAGGCTAGGATTAATCTATCCTTCAGAATTTAGTTACCTCTTCATACTCCATGGTACCCATGCCCAGGTGCTGAGGGCTTTGGAGAACATGTCTCCTTGACTAGGCTACCCTGGAATACTGGCAACAAGCCTGCCTTCTAGTAGGCTATAGGGTATCATTAGTTTAGCCTGAATTCTTTTTTTTTTTCCTTTCATATTGAAGGAGAGATAGACAGACAGAGAGACAGAGACAGACACAGAGAAACAGGGAGACAGAGAGAGACAGAGATGGGAGAGAGAGATGGAGAGAGGGAAAAAGAGAAGGAGAGAGGGAGAGAGGGACAAGGATAGAGGAAGAGAAGAAAAGGGAGAGGGAGAGAGGAAGAGGAAGAAGAGAAAGAAAAAGGGGGAGAGAGAGAAAAAGAGAGGGAGGGCAGAGAAAGAGATAGGGGAGAGAGAGAAAAGGACAAAGGGGGAGAAAGGAAGAGAGAGACAAATATAGAGACAGACAGAAAGGAAGAGGAAGAAGAAGAGGAGGAGGAGGAAGAAGAAGAGGAGGAGGAGGAAGAAGAAGAGGGAAGAGAGAGACGGAGAGAAGGGGGAGAGAGAGGAAGAAAGACAGAGACAGAAAGAGACAGTGGAAAGGGGAGGGAGAGAGAGAGAAAAGGGAATTTAGACTTTTTCTGAAAGCACAACATCCAATGGCACAGTAGAGAAATGACTTTCTGGCCATTTGGACCCAGGAGGAATCCCCATATACTGCCCTTCCTTTACTAGCATCTCACCTCCTCCAGCTTAAAGACTCCTCCAATGTGGGGTCTGATGGATCCTTCCTTACAGTACTGAAGAGCTGAGGACATGCACCTTGAGAAGACAGGGAAGTTCTCTTTCTGATATCGGGTCCAGTACACACCCATGGCCGACACGTTCTTCAGCAGGAGGAGATTGGATGGGATAGACAGAATTGATCCTCCTGTAAAGCCTATCACCACCATCCTGCCCTCCCAGGCTAGGCTAAGGGAGGGGAGACAACAATTAATGTTCTAATACAAAAAAAGCCAAGTGCCTCTTTCCTACTTCTAGAAATACCAGTAAACCACAATAATTTGTTGTTGTTCATTTCTCTAGTCCTATTCAGCTCTTTGTGGTCCTGCCATTTCCTTCTCCAGCTCATTTTACAGACAGAGTTAAGTGACTTGTCAAGGGTCATAAAACTAAGCAAGTATCTGAGACAGCATTTGAACTCAAGTCTTCCTGACTCCAAGCATAGCACTCTCTCCACTGACCTAGCTGCTCTGGACCACAGTAATAACTGATATTGATTTAGAATTAAAAGATTTGCAAAAGGCTTTCCGTACATTATTTTATTTAATCCTCACAACATTTATAAATGAGGACCTAGAAAAGTGACATACAGCATGACACAGTTGTAGGATTTGAACCCAGTCTTCCTGACTCTAATATCAGCAGGATACAAAGGATAAAACTCTCACTTTCACTCTCACTCTTAAAGTGAGTTTATTCAAATAAAAAGAAACAGTATACTTGACATTAAGGATGAAGGACAAGTGAATCTTTTGGTAGACAAAGTCTTTCTTTTTTCAATTCTTCTTGTTATGAATACCTACCTCAACAAGTGTATCCCAAGTTTAAAAAAAAAATCCAAAAAAGTCCAAACATACAAAACTGAAATTAGATTTGCTTTAAGAAAAAAAAAATTGGCTTAACTATAGGCACCCCCAAAAGAAAATGGGATTTTTGATAATAAAGAGTATTTATTTATTTTTTTCTTTTTTTCTTCAGTGGCTAGCAGAATAGTTCTACTCATTCATCATTCTGTTGTTTTTCAGTCATGTCCAATTCTCCATGACCCTATTTGTTGTTTTCTTGGCAAATTTACTAGAGTGATTTGCCATTTTCTTCTCCAGCTCATTTTACACATGAGGAAACTGAGGCAAGGAAGATTAAGTGATTTGCCCAGGGTCACTGAGCTTATAAGTGAATTTGAACTCAGGAAGATGAGTCTTCCTGACTGAAGGCTGGGCACTCTATTCACTGTTCCACTTAGCTGCTCTGAGCTCTGTATTAGACAAATGTTTATTGATTGACTAATTGTTGGAGCCTTTAAACCAAAGCTTCCGCAAAGACATTATAGAATATTTTATTTACTAAAAATAAATGTAGGGATAGCTAGATGGCATAGTGAATAGAGCACAAGTCCTGAGGTGAGAAGGATTTGAGTTCAAATTCTGCCTCAAGCACTACTTAGCTGGGTGACTCTGGGCAAGTCATTTAACCCCAATTGCCTCAGCAAAAAGTAGATAGATAGATAGATAGATAGATAGATAGATAGATAGATAGATAGATAGATAGATAGATGAATTCCTAAATAAATAAAAATAAATGTAGAGGTGGAGGTGGCCATACTAGTTACTACCTCCTCTAAGGGATGGGTTTTATGAGTTTTTCCTCCTGAGGGATACATCCTACAAGCTCACTTGTCTCAGATTTATGCATAATCAGTATATCATTTGCATTATTTGAGAAACAACAGTTTCTTGGCAAATTATTTTTATGCTGCAGTTCTGCCTTTTTCAGCTGGCTCAGTGAATAGAGCAATGATCCTGGAGTCCAAAGTTGAGTTCAAATAACACTGTGAACCTGGGCAAATCACTTAACTTCTTAGTACCTCAGGTTCTTCATCTGTAAAATGAAGGTGAAAATAATAGCATATA
Source organism: Myrmecobius fasciatus (assembly GCA_023553655.1). Taxonomy (NCBI): domain Eukaryota; kingdom Metazoa; phylum Chordata; class Mammalia; order Dasyuromorphia; family Myrmecobiidae; genus Myrmecobius; species Myrmecobius fasciatus. Next base: position 434,264 of record JAJPUD010000269.1, on the reverse strand, counting down.
CTTCTCACAAATGTTGTGAGTTAAATGAGTTAATATTTGTGAAGCACTTTGCCAACATTAAAACACAATATGAATATTATTTAGATAGCTCTATTATATATGTGTATATATAAATATCTATTAGTCATATCTATTGGTGTATATATAAATATCTATTAGCCACTCTAAGCCCTTCCAAGGGATGACCAGAAAGTTTAGCCCAGCCACTGACAAGCCTTGAGTTTAGAGCCTCCATTCTAAGCCCTTCCAAGGGGTGACTTCACTGCACCTTCGGAGGGCAGTGAGGCAAATGTCACCTCCCACAGCATCAATAACCACATTGACTCCCTGACCGCCTGTTAACTTCTTCAGTTCCTCTTTCAGATTGCTCTGGCTATAGTTCACAGCAGCCTTTGCTCCTCTCTTTAAGGCCAGTTGGCACTTCTCATCACTTCCAGCTGCTGCAATCACCTGCAGAAGGAAAGTAAGAAACAAGGCTTTGAGATCATGCATTTATACAGATTGGTTGGTGAGGCTGGGCAGGTTTCATGAGAAACAAAGAAGAATTAGGGAGTGACAGGACTTAAGAGGAATATGATTGCAATTATCTGAAGAGCTAGCAATTAGACTTGTTTTCCTTAGTTACAGAAGGCAAAACTAAAAGCAATAGGTGGAAATTAAAAGGAGACAGGCTCAGGCTTGATGAAAAACATCCTTAACATGTGGGATAGGCTTCCAGGGAGAGAGTGAGTCCACTTCCTGGGAGACCTTCAAACAAAACTGGAAGATCACTTGTCAGATATAGCATAGAAGGAATTCTTGATCAGGTATGATGAGCTAGAACAAACAAGGGATTCTTAACTTTGGGTCTAAAAATGTTTTTTTTTAAATGACATCATTTCCACTCTTAATGAAACTCAGCATTTCTGTCAATTAAGAATTCTTTTAAACATTTTATCCTGAGAAAATAATCATAGTCTTTGTTACAGAGATCAACAGTGTGTGAAGGTAGGGCAAGGTTAAGAATTCCTCCTCACTGAAGTCTTTTCTGACTCAGATTCTGTGATCTTGTATTTGGCTGCGGGCACCTAGATGCCCAGTACAGGGCACTTAGCCTGGGACCAGGAAGACAAGAGTTCAAATTTAACCTCAGATACTTAGCAGCTATGTATCTCTGAGCAAGTCACTCAATTCCATTTACTCCATTTCCTCATCTGTAAAATGATTCTTTATTATCTTTAGGATCAAATGCAAAATCCTCCGTCTGCCTTTTGAAGCCTTATACAATTTTATCTTTTCCTGTCTTTCTGGATTTCTTTCATTTTACTCCTCTCTAGCACTCTGTGATCCAGCCACACCAGCCTTTTTTGCTCGTCCTGACATCTCCCAACTCTAAACATTTTCTCTGGCCATCCTTCACACCTAGAAAGTTCTCCTTCCTCATCTCTCCCTTGTGACTTCTTTGGCTTCCTTCAAGACTTAGATTAAATGTGATTTTATTTTGTTTCTCTCCCTTCCCTGCTAATCTGTACCCTGAAAAATTACCTCCCATTTATACCATAATCGTATTGTATATACATAGTCATTTAAGCATATCTCCCCATTAGAATGTGTGAGCTCTGTGAGAGCAGGAACCATGTTTTTGCCTTTTTTGTATCTCTAGAGTTTAGCACAATGCCTACCATATGGTAAGAACTTCAAAAAATAATCTTAGCAAATGCTTATGGGCTGACTGAATCCTACGTAGAAAACTACAATAAAATTTATCTCATATTATAATTGATAATATCTGACATTTACTTAGTACTTTGAAGTTTCAAACTTTGAAGTTTGAAAGGCACTGCATGTACCTACCTCATCTCATTTGAGTTTCATAACAAAGATTTAAGATATTACTACCCTCATTTTTAAATATGGAAATTGAAGGTGAAACATGTTAAGTAAGTGGGCCATAATCAGGCAACTAGGAAATTTAAGAGGCAGGTTTCAAAAGCCAGGTCCCCTTCATTTCTTCTTCCACCACAAACATTTTCAGAGTTAAGGTTCTTTACTTTAACAAATTAAAAAAAAAAAAAAAAAAAAAAAAAAAAGGAATTTCTACTTTGCTAGTTCCTTCATCATCCTAGAGTTTATCCTATAAAAGAACAGTGTCCTATGTCAATATTATGGTAACCAAAGGAGCAGTACAGGATGGTAGCCATAGATCTGACCTCAAAAACTGAACTAGTTCCCTATCTCTTCTAGGAATGAATGTAAAATCCTGTCTTTGGTCTTCAAAACCTTCCATAACCTGTACAACACACACACACACACACACACACACACACACACACACACACACACATATGCCCTTCTGCCAACTATCTTTCCAATTCTTCTTATACCTCACTCATACATATTCTTCTACCCAATGATATTAACCTCCTTGCAAATGGGCACTTTCCCTGGCTGTTTCCCACAACTAGAATTCCCTTCCTCTTCATCTCTGCCTCGGGGCTTCCCTGGCTTCCTTCAAGTCCCAATTAAAATTCATCTTCCACAGAAAAGCCCCTAAATGCTAATACTTTACGTCTGATGATTATCTCCATTTTTTACTGTCTACATCTTATTTGTATATACTTATCTGCATGTTGTCTCCCCCATTAGATTGTAATTTCCTTGAGGGCAAGATCTTTTGTCTTTCTATCCCAGTGCTTAGAATAGCAAGCACTTCATAAATATTTATAGATTGACTTGAACTATATAAAAGGGATTCCTAGTGAAATGAATCCCTTGACTTATTTCTGAAAAGAGACCTCAATTTGAAAGAAGTAGCCTGTATTAGGTGAAAACAAAACATAACAGCAGATACCTTGGCTTGGAGAATGTTTGATGCTACATCTATCAAGGCAAGACCTGTGGCACCAGCTGCTGCCGTCACCAAAACAGTTTCCCTATATTGGAAAAATAAAACAATATTATTCTAGGGCTCAAGCACCCAAAACTATGATTTTCCAGATTTTGAAACATTTTGGAGTCTCTTTCCCTTTCTTAAGGTAAGGTTACCCATTCCTAAGATCTCTTCTCTTCTAACTTTCTATTCTATCCCAGCAAGTAAGAGTTTGCTTAATGTAGGCTCCCCTTGGACTTTTTCTCAACCTGTCAAATTTAAGGAAAGAGGAACCCTAGGAAATACAAGATGCCCATACCCCTTCCCTCTAATTTCTTATTCTTCAGCAGAGAAATAGGTCTATTGAGAGGGGAAAAAAATTAAAAAACACTGGCCTTGAACTTAAAAGACCAAAGTCTGAAACTCACAAACTTGGGCAAGTCCCTTAATGTCTTGAAAATGCTTTTTCATGGGAATGAAGTGAAAAAAATCACTTTATCTCTCAAGATGGTGAAAGTACTTTCTGACTACAGAGACAGCTTAGAACACCTACCCAGGCTTTGTCTGTGCCCGCTGTTCTAGGGCTAAGATGGCAGTGCCATAACATACAGGAAGGGCAGCAGCTTCTTGGTAGGAGATCCCATCTGGAATCTGCCACAATTTCTACAAGCAAAGAAATTAGTTTTTCACTTAGAGAGGCACAATAGCATAGATGAGAAGAAAAAACTGAGATCAAATAACACTTACTAGCTGTGTGACCATGGGGCAGTCATAGAAATATCCATCTAGAGGAGGACAAGACCTTAGAGGCCATCTTGTGTAGCTCTCTCATTTTACAAATGAGGAAACTGAGCCTCTGAGGTTCACTGAATTATTTATCTGTGAAATAAAGGAGTCGGACTAAATGTTCTTTAAGGTCCTTTTGGCTCCAATTCTGTGATGCTGTGATTACAGTTTCTTATAACCCCCCATAATGCCTTGCATTGAGTAAATGTTCAAAAATGTTCAGCTGTTGATTCAGGGAGGAATTACAGTATTATGGAAAAAGTAAACTTGGAATTAGGAAAGTCCTGAGTTCAAATTCTGCTTCTGTCCTTACTGGCTATGGGATTATGGGCAAGTCATCAAATCAATGAACCCTTCTGTATCTCATTTTCCTCATGAGTAAAATGGAGACAGTATTCCCAGTACTCACAAAGTTATTGTGAGGATAAAATGAACTAAAACATGTAAAGAATTATTATTATTGATTGGTTGATTTACCAAGGAAAGGAAACTATAAAAACAAGTTTCTTTTAAGTGAAAAGTGGATGACTTTTGATATAGCCACATAAAAATACGAATTTTAGTGACCCAGGCTAAAAAACTCAAATGCAATCTGAACTATAAATAAGATCTACATCACTGGAAATGGAATATAGTATATTCTGGGACTGACTTTAAGCCTACTTGATTGCATTTCTTTCATAAACTCTAATGTGGGAGAAAACCCATCACATTCAGATCAATTCAGCAAACCAGTTTTGTTACTGAAATGGACCAAATAAAGAATTGTTTGGACAAGAAACATGTTAGTGAACTGTATTTACTTTCTTTGTTGGCCAATTCTTCCTAATCCAGCTTTATAGAATGGCTCTGCTTCTCTCCTTAGAAAATCATTATTGCCAGCATCTCCAGGAAAAATTGAAAGTACTTTACAAGCAAAAAAAGGAATTGGACAAAAAACAAGATCTACTGGAAGTTCTTCAGAGTCCCTCTCCCACACTGACTGTGAGCACATATCTGGTATGTGGTATGATGGGAAATGTGGCAGAAAAAGGAAAAGAATTTCAGAAGAGAAAAGAAGGGAAAGGAGAAAGGGAGAGAGGAAAGTGTGAGAATGGATTTGGAGGGGGGAAAGGAAGAGAGGAAAAAGAAGAGGGAAGAGAAAGATGAAGAAAGGAAGGAGAAAGAGGGAAGAGGGAAAGAAGAACAAGAAAAGGAGAGAAAGGGAAAAAAGGCAAAGAGGGACTTAAGGAATAAGGGAAGGAGGAAAAGGGAAAGAAGAATAAGGCAGGGCAAAAGAGGGAAGAGGGATAGAAAGAAGGGGAAAGAAAAGGAGAGGGGAAGAGGGAGGGGAAAAGTAAAAAGAGAGGAGAATTCATTCAGAATTCTTTTTGAGCAGTAAAGCTACCTTCTGATCAACAATGCATTGTTCAGCCATGGTACTAAAGTTATTCACACTGATAACACGATCTCCCTGTAAGAAAAAAAAGTATTAGTATCATAGTCAAATTATGGTCTGAAAAACTCTTCTGTCTTTAACATTAAGAGACTTTTGACTCTCTTGGTAACCTATTCAGAGTAAGATGGCTCCCACCAAAATTCTAATACCCAATGGTCAAAGTAATCTGAACTATTGTATTGCAGAGAATGGTGGAAATGGCATACAACAGTGAAGAGAAAGGTTATTTGACAACTTCCGAGTGACATATATTACAGTGTTGGTATTATTCTTGTCACAAAACACATGGACTTAAGAACATTCTTTTCACTATTGAGAGACCAAAGTAGTGTCTCTTCCTCATGTGTAAATGGAATTAGAAGTCTTGGGTTCAAATCTTATCTGAAATATTAGCTGTATAAAGCCAGCATAACACTTGGACTCTCTGTGATTCATCTGTAAAATGAGGGTGTTGGATTCAATCTTTTCCAGTTCTAAATATATGAGTCTTTGACCCCTCTTAGCTTCATTGACTGCTGGCAAACAGATCTTTAAAAAAAAATCATTAATCACGCCAACACATTTCCCATGAACCCCATAACATGTACTGATCCCTTAAGTCTTTCAGATCTGCTGAATTACCTCTTTTATTGTGTTGACATTTGCACCAATTTCCAATACCTGTCCAGCAAGCTCTAATCCTAAAACAAAAATAAAATCATTTGTCCCATGCCATCATGTTTCTTTTTCAACTTTCTAATCAGCTTTATGGAGACAAGAAGTGAATATATCATGCTTCCTCATAGATGTTCCTAATTTTGCACCATACACCTCTCAAGCAGTCTAGTGTGTGAATCCATTCTCAGAATGTTTTCAACTGCATAAAATAATATAATATTATCAAGGAAACCAATTATACTGAAATTTCTTGTGGATTACGGGATGAGGAAACAAATTCAGGGACTCAAGGCTAAAAATTCTTTAGAATCATCATAATTGAGAGTGAAGGAGGAAGGATAGGGCACCCAAAATCCATTGCATCCTAAGTCTGTGGCAACTGATTTAACTTTTTGTTCTGGAAGACCTTGGCAACTTTATTCATAAAATCACAAATCTCAGAATTGAAAAGAAAAATATCTCAAGTGTTCATCTAGTCTAGCTTGAAGAAGAATTCCTTCTAAAACATTCCTGATAGGAAATCATCCAATCTTTACTTTAACACTCCCAATGAGGAGAAATAATATCACTTGATGCTGCTTGGTCCATTCTGGTATACCACTGATTGTTAAGAAATTATTCTTTTAAATGTACCTCCTTACAGCACTCACCTATTGCTCTTAGATTTGTCCACTAGGGCTACATAATTGTCTTTCAAATACTTAAATTAATATGACAATATAAAGTCTTTGTAAAAATTTAAAATACCATTACTTATTATCTTTTTTTTGAGTCTAATAACAACCTTTTTGGATTTTTGAATACATTTTGTGACTGAGCAAATAGACTTTGAGTTTTGGAATAACAAAACCAAAGGCAGAGGGCTTATATTAATATTGAAAGCAGTATACAAATTCAAGTATCTATTTATCCATTATCTCCTCCACCTTGTAGACTATTTCTTCTTTTAAAATTCATCTCAGGTACCAGCTTCTGCATGCCTTTTGAGATCCTTCCTCCTTCCACAACTAATGCCTTCTTCCCAAACTACTCTGTACACATTTATACCCATTCATTTTATATTTATGCTATATGTAGAGAGAATTCCTAGTTTCCTTTGAAGCTCAGCTCAAGGACTACATTCAATATAATCAAAACACCATAGATCTAATACTAGAAAGGACCTAAGAAACCACTGGATACAATCCCCTCATTTTGCAAATGAGAAAACTGAAGTGTAAGAAAATTCCATGACATGGTCAAGATCACACAAGCAGCAAGCATCAGGCATGGGATTCAAACTTGGATTCTCCAACCTTAGAGACAGGGTTCTTTCTACTCTATTATATTACTTTCCCAAGCCTTTCCTGATGAAAGTGTTTCCCTCAAAACCACTTCTTATAGGTTTTTTGTATTTTTACATGTGAAAATAATAATAGCTAGCATTTCTATACTGCCTTAAGATTTGAACTCAGTGGCCTGGAGAGACTTACATGAACTGATGCTGAGTGAAATGAGCAGAATCAGGAGATCATTATACACGGCAACAACAATACTATATGATGATCAATTCTGATGGACATGGCTCTCTTCAACAATGAAATGTTTCAAACCACTTCCAATTGTTCAGTGAAGAAAGCCATATGCACCCAGAGAGAGGGATGTGAAATGTGGACCACAACATAAACATTCTCATACTCTTGATTGATGTTTGCTTACATTGTGTTTCCTTTATCTGATATGTCTTCTGCGTAGATACGATTTTTCTTGCACAGCAATGATAAGTTTGGAAATATGTATACATATATTCGATCTGCCAAATATTTTAACATAATTAACATGTAGTGGATATCCTGCCATCTAGGGGAGGGGTGGGGAGTTGGGGGGAAAAATCTGTAACAGAAAGCTATATAAGGGTTAATGTTGAAGAATTACCCATACATATGTTATGCAAATAAAATAAAATTTAAAAAATAAATAAAAAGATTTGAACTCAGCTCTTCCTAATTATAAGTCCAACACACTATCCTCTAAGCAATCTAGCTTCCTCCATTATAAAATCTACCAATGTTTTAGTGCTTTCACTAGCTAGCTAAATGATCTTCAGATAACTAAATCCTTCAGGGCCCCAGTCTTGTTAACTGCAACATGATCTAGAGAGCTCTTCCACTGAGTCTGGACCACGACATAGCATTTTCACAATCTCTATTGATGCTTGCTTACATTATGTTTTCCTTCTCAGGTTTTTTTTTTCCTGTACAGCAAGATAATTGTATAAATATACATACACATATTCGATCTGTCAAATATTTTAACATAATTAACATGTATTAGACTTCCTGCCATCCAGGGGAGAGGGTGGAGGGAAGGAGGGGAAAATTTGTAACAGAAAGCTTCGCAAGGGTCAATGTCAAAAAATTACCCATACATATGTTTTGCAAATAAAAAGCTTTATAAAAATAAATAAATAAAAATAAAGAGCTCTTCCAAGTTCTAGAAGTCTTTGATTGTATTAGCCACAATTACAAGTATCTCCCCAAACTAGCAGACACTCTATTATTTCAAACAGCAATTTTCTCAGTGTGAAGCACCTCCTTTGAGGATATACAACCTTCAGAACAGATGCTTTATCATCACAACTGATCAAAAGCTAGGATTCTGGCTTCATCTTAATAGTACCTGAGATCTTCTCTACCATCATGCAACATTTCCCAATTGTGCTACCTCCCAAAAAGTAACCTAAAAATCCCTGGAAGCACTACAATAACTCCAAAACTATTCTCTTACTCACCAGGTATGAAGGGAAGTGATGGACTCTCTTGATACTGCCCCTGACAGGTCAAGATGTCCGCAAAGTTAACCCCACAGAAGTGAACATCAACTCTGACCTGCAAAGAAAAAGCAAGACTAAATTCAATAGTGCAACCAGAAAGGGAGCAAATCACTTTAGTGAAGAGAAAACAGAACAGGAAATCAAGAAACCTCTGTTCTAATCCTCCCTTTACCGTATTTCTGGAAATTCTCATGGTTAAAGTAGACCTTTAGAGAACACACTTTCAGCTTTGCAAAGGGCTTTCCTTGAAAGATCCTTGTGAGGGAAGTATTACAAATATTATTATCCCCAACTTGTAGATAAGGAAACTGAGGCTCAGAAAGGTTCAGTTACTTATCTATGATCTCACAAGTATTAAAATATCCAGACCAGGAAAGACTTACATAAACTGAGACAAAGTGAAATGAGCAGAACCAGAAAAACTTTGTACATACTAACAGCAACATTGTGCAATGATCAACTGTGATTGATTTAGCTCTTCTCAGCAATACAGTGATCCAAGATAATTCCAAAGGACTTGGGCATGAAGGCAAATGTTATCCACATTGCCAGAAACGACTAATACCATCTGAATGAAGATCAAAGCATACTATTTTTCACTTTATTTTGGGTTTTTTTTTCTTTTGATCTGTTCGTTCTTTCATGACATGACTGATATGGAAATGTTTTACATGACTGCACACATATAACTATATAATTTCTTACTTTTTTAGGGAAAGAGGAAGAAAATTTGAAACCCAAAAAAATGAATCTTAATGACTAAAGTAGAAATAAGTTTTATATGACTAAACATATATAGCATATCAAATTGCTTGCCATCTTGGGTAGGGTGGAAGAAAAAGAGGGAGAGAGAAAAAATCAAACTCAAAATCTTTCAAAAAATGAATATTGAAAATTGTCTTTACTGAAATTAGAAAAAAAACAAAACACTATTAAATAAAAAATGAAATTGAAAACTATTTTTACATGGATTGGGAAAAATAAAATACTATTGAAAAAGAAAAAAAAGCCCAAAGAATTCAACTACTGGTCTCTTCTGACTCCAAACTCAGACCTCTCTCCACCATACCAGAGCAATCTTTACCCAATAGATTTTCTCAATCCTACCAGTTCAACTTGGTAAAGCAGGTGCTGTCAGTGACAAAGGATAGACAGGCAGAACCTAGCAAGAGAAGTGATAGATACCACTTAGGCAATATTCACTGATTCTCCAGAAACTGAGCTTATATCCTAATTGGATGAATATTAGGATATAAGCAGTCATTTTCTCTACCTGTGCTATAGTCTATAAAATATTGAATATATAAGAATAATAGCAGGATAGAGTCTGAGGATCATTTCTGTCTGAACCTCAACAAAAAAGATGAGAACAAGATAATGGTGAGAATAATAATAACTCAACAGGTGCTTCCTAGGCCTGAAAGTGCTATATAAATAAGCAGCTTTGTTAACCTATATTTGTTCAGCACTTTACATTTTACAAAGCTTGAAAATAAGAGATGTGGCAAATTGGAGGAAAAAGAAGGAACAACTATTTCCAGAACTGAATTAAATGATGATGATGATAACAGACATTTATATAGAGGCTGGAAATTTGAAATTGTGTATTTTTGAGCTGAACAGCAATGAAATCTAGAGGCAGATACTAGAGGTGTTATTTTCCCCCATTTAAAAAAGCCCTATGTTTTCTTTCTAAAGGAATAGCTATCATGTTTTAGATAGCTGCTCCATTTCTCTGTCTCTGTCACTGCCCTTATCTGTGTGTGTGTGTTTCTGATGCTCGCTCTCTCTCTCTCTCTCTCTCTCTCTCTCTCTCTCTCTCTCTCTCTCTTTCTCTCTCTCTCTCTCTCTCCTTTTCCTCTTCTTTCTTTTTCTCCTTCTTCTTTGTTATTTTTTTTTGTGCAGAGAATGAGGTAATAGTCAAGTATTACAGTGAATTCACTTAAAGAGAAAACCCAGCATCAAGAGATCAGCAGGGGTCTTCAATAATTCTCTAGCTCAAGATAAATGAAAGAAAAACAAGGAAGGAAGGAATCAAGGAAGCAAGGAAGGAAGGAGGGAGGGAACAGAGGGAAGGAGAAGGAAGGAAGGAAGGAAAGAAAGAGGAAGAGAGAAAAATCACTGTTTTAAGAGTTGAAAATATAAATACAAAAAGAGAGTACTTTCCCCTAAGGAGCTCATAAGACTTAAACAATAAGCACACAGTGGACTGGAGAAGGAAAAAGGCCATGGGTACTCCTAAGCATGACTTTTTAATGTTGGAGATCCCCTACCTCATCAGGTTGGATGGGACGAGTGGGGACTTCCTCAATAGCCAAGGGGACCTTCAACTTCCTGCAGATTGCTGCCCTGTAGTAGCGAGGGTAACAGGACTTGTTCTTTCTGCAAGACAAGAAAAGGGGTCCACAGTTACCCCCCAAAAGATCCCTCCATCCCCTGTGACAGAAAGCCAAACTCTGCCCTGAACTACCATGGGGTGAGGAGGACTGGGATTTCTTACCTGTACAGCAGCCAAGATAGAATAGTAGGAACTGGACGATGGGATAGACAGTGTACCAACCCAGCTGCAGCCATCTTTTCTGGGTTTCACACTCTGGAAAAAGTTTTCAAACAGAAGGAGAAATCTGCTTAGAAGCAGCAAGATCCCAGAGTCTTGGGCTACTCTTCTTCTCTGAATAAGAAAGGGGCCAAAAAATGTGTATGGGTCATGGTACTGTACCACCCACATCCCTAATCTTGTCTCACACCTACCCAACAGCAAACCTGAGCCAGAGAGGGAAAGCTGAGCAACTGTGTGGGCAGGATTCCCCCTGGCTATTTGCAGCCCTTTCTTCTTCTATTAGGCTGTCTGGAGTTCTGACTGAGGAGTGACCCAAGGCATCTATACAATACCTAGATAATGGAGAAAGGAGGTGAAAAAAATTGGGTTTTTTTAAATTTTAAAAAATTCTTATTTTAAAATAAGAACCAAATTCCAAATTGCCACCCAGACAACAGCCTTCTTGAGGAGCACGTAAGTGGTGCAGTAGATGTAGTACCAGCCCTGGAGTTAGGAGAACCTGAGTTCAGATGCAAACTCAGATATTTGAGATTTACTAGCTACATGACCCTGGGCAAGTCACTTAACCCTGATTGCCTCAAAAAAAAAAAAAAAAACCCAACAACACAAAGGCACAAAACAATAACCTTTTTGGCGTCTGGATTGTTATTGAGAATGTTAATTGTCATTATTTTTCCTTTAGCAAAGCTGGAAAACTTGAGCATAAACTGTTTAATACTGGAAGAGATATCTCATGTTAATAGCAGCAAAGAAGTCACAGTCATATAAAAAGGCTTTGAAGTTGGTTTGATTATTTTTTAAGATCTGATTTCTCTACTCTTCTTGATGTCAGCAGTTTCTTTCTTTTTTTCTTCTCTTGCCTAATATGAGCATTATTATCATTTTTCTATAATTGTTGCAGTACATCCAGAAAGCAAACATCTATTAAGCCCTTACAGTATGCAAAGAAAACATTGTTTTCAATGTTGAAAAACAAAAAGAAAAGCTTACAGAAGTCTTACATGAACCTTACATTAAAAGTCTTTAATATGAGGGAGACAATGTATAGAAATTTCAGGTTTAAATAAATAGAAAGACTCCATTTTCCAAGGGGTGCAGAGACAGAGCAGAAGGTCATGCCTTTGCATTATTACAAATTATTTGCATTATTGTTCTACTCTGGATGCCCACATACTACCAGAGATGCCCTTCCCTGCTCTCTCTCCTAAGTGAACTCCATCTCTTTTTTTTCCCTTTTTTTAATTAAAGCTTTTTTATTTACAGATCATATGAGTAATTTTTCTACATTGACCTTTGCAAAACTTGCTGTTCCAAATTTTTCTCTCCTTTCCCCCACCCCTCCCCTAGATGGCAGGTAGTCTAATACATGTTAAATATGTCAAAATAAATAGATAAATCCAATATATGTATACATATCTATACAGTTATCTTGCAGCACAAGAAAAAGAAAAAAAAAAACCTAAAAGGAAAACAAAATGTAAGCAAACATTCACAGAAAGCATTAAAATGTTATGTTGGGGTCCACACTCAGTTCCTACAGGCCTCTCTCTGGGTGCATATGGCTTTCTTCATCACTGAACAATAGGAACTGGTTTGAAGCATTTCATTGTTGAAGAGAACCATGTCCATCAGAATTGATCATTGTATAATCTTGCTGTTGCCGTGTATAATGATCTCCTGGTTCTGCTCATTTCACTCAGCATCAGTTCATGCAAGTCTCTCCAGGCCTCTCTGAGATCATCCTGCTGTTTGTTTCTTACAGAGCAATAATATTCCATAACATTCATATACCATAATTCATTCAGCCATTCTCCAATTGAAGGGCATCCCTTCAGTTTCCAATTTCTAGCCACTACAAAAAGGGCTGCCACAAACATTCTTGCACATGTGGGTCCCTTTCCCTCCTCTAAGATCTCTTTGAGATATAGGCCCAATAGAAACACTGCTGGGTCAAAGGGTATGCACAGTTTGATAACTTTTTGAGCAACTCCATCTCTCCTACTGCCTCAAGTTCATGTGAGTTTGCCTTCTGGATCACTATTTACAGTCTCCCTGTCTTCTCATGACCTACAGGCTTTCAGTGCCCATCCCAGCTCCTGAGGTGTAGTCTCATCTATTTACATCGAATGGTTGTCACTAGTTAGCTTTTCTGGGGTATTTTAAAACAATCCCTTAATATACTAGGAACCTCAGTTTCCTTATCTGTACAAAAAGAAATGAGGGAAATTTAAACTTGATATGTAGTGTCACTTCTGGCTATAAATCCTAGGAATTATTAGTGTAACAGAGCTTTGACACAAGCCCATCTCAAATAAGATGGAGAAATGTGGGAAGTGTCAGAGACCTGCTTCTGGACTAAGATACCTGGCATTTCCCTGCCATATAGATGGAAAGATCCTCTTTCCATTGGCTACGTAGCAGGAGCTGACTGTGTTCTAAAACTACCAGACAGGGAGAGTCATTCCCCCAATGTCTCATAGCACCCAGAGTAAAAGTTGTATTTGCTCACAGCATGGCCATCCAGTACTAAGCTGGGTGGGAGAAGAGTCGTGTTTTCCTTCCCCTTTGGGCCCACTGAAGGCACAAAAATTGCTTTGTGATTTAGACTTGTTTTATCCTCTTCACTTCTAGGAGCAGGAAATGGAGTCTGAAACCCATGAGCTCAACTCAATATGAGTGAACTTGGAGCCAAGATTCCAAGCAAGATATTGCTTCCAACCCTGCAGAGAAACCTGAAAAGCCAGTGTGCCAGGAATAAAAAGTTCAGGGGAACTTTGGAATGGGCAGGTGTAGGACTGTGTAGTTTAGGAACTGATTTTTCAGACCAGTTCCAATGATCTTGTGATGAAGAGAGCCATCTACATCCAGAGAGAGGAGTATAGGTACTGAGTGTGAATCACAACATGGCATTTTCACTTTTTGTTGTTGTTTACTTGCATTTTATTTTCTTTCTCATTTTTTTCCTGTTTCATTTGATTTTTCTTGTGTGTCAAAATAATTGTATAAATATGTATGCCCATATTGGTTTTAACATTTATTTTTACCATGTTTAACATATATTAGATTACTTGCCATCCTAGGGGAAGGGGGATAAATTAAAACACAAGGTTTTGCAAGGGTTAATGGTGGGAAATTATCCATGTATATGTTTTGAAAATAAAAAGTTTTAATTAAAAAAATAAATAAATGAATTGTGAACCTAATTCCTCTGCTCACCATTCTGAGATGATGAAAATTATGCCCCTCCCCCAGGCACTATGAGGTAAGAGAATACCATCTATTTGTTTCTGCTATATCTTTGGAGTAAATATTCCTTTGCAGAAGTTGAATTGAATGTTAAATAATAAAGAGAAACTGGAAATCTTTGACTCCTAAATCAGGGAAACACAATTGGTAGGGACTTAAGCCAATGGCAGCAACCAGACCCATTCCAACCCTCTTAACATACCAGAGAACTCTGGGGAAAAGGTGAAATGTGACATATCTGGCCTTCAGGAAATGGAGGGGAGGAAGGAGTTAGTTGTTGTTATTCTAGCTAGAATTAGAAGAAAGGTAACAGAACAGAGAATATACAAAGTTTGTTGATTAATCTAGAGGAGGAGGAAACGTCTGAGTCATTGATGAAAATTTCCTATGTGTGCTACTGTTCCAGGAAGACATTACACCTTCATTGTAATATAATAATAACAAAATACACATCTGTGTATGCCCAAGAATATGAGTTTCTGTCATTAAAAATGTTTGCATTACATGGAGGACATGGGAATATGTTTAGAAAAATTGCACATGTTTAAACTATATCAGTTTGCTTGCTGTCTTGCAAAGGCTGGAGGGTGAGGGGGAGAAAAAATTGGAACACAAGGTTTTGCAAAGATGAATGCAGAAAACTATCTTTGCATGTATTTGGAAAAATAAAATACTATTTTTAAAAATGCATATTTGCAAAGATTAAAAAGTAATATCTAAAAGTGTATGTCCTTTAGTCATTATTCCCTAGGTAGCTGAGAACTTTATAAAGACTTATCTGTGGGGCAGCTAGATGGCACACTAAATAATGCACCTGCCATGAAGTCAGGAGAACCTGAGTTCAAATCCAACCTCAGACACTTAACACTTCCTAGCTGTGTGACCCTGGACAAGTCACTTAACCCCAATTGCCTTAGTAAAAAAAAAAAAAAAAAAAAAAAAACTTATCCCTACACCTAGCTCTGGTAGATGATAAGATAATTTAATCACTCATCAGTAAAATTAGGGTTTCATGGCACAGTACTAGGTCCTTTTTTTAAGATAAGAATCAATGAGTTATATGTTTGTTTCATCTAGTGTTTGAGTCATGTTCAAAATAGAATCCAGAACAAGTAAAGGAGTTCCAACCCATCCTTCTTCCACCTGGATTTATAGTTTTAAAAAATCCAGAAGAGTCATGTTAATCCCAAACTTTCCTATTTAATAAAGAGATGAAGGAGTTCAGGTCTCCCTTCTTCCCTAACAAGGCAGGTTTGGGCATGTTTCTATTTCCTTGTGAAAGTTGAGGCAAAAGTTGTTAGATTCTAAGTAATGCAGTTACCCTTGGGACAGCAGTGTTTAAAATGCTGGTGACTATTATAATTAAAGCTGAATCACTAGGTGTGGTTGTCCAGGCCTATACTACCTTCTGCTAGGAGAGGCAGAAGCAAGTTGGATCACCTATCATGTGTTTGTATTAAATTCGTCATCAGTATATTAAGCCTGTAGGGAAGAAGGAAGGGAAGAGGAGAATGGCTGCCTAAGGGGCAAACTGGCAAACTGGCCAGGGTCAGAAACCCAGCAAATCAAAGCTCTTATATTGATCAACAATGCGATCAGATTAGTGAGTGATCACTGATCTTCCAGCCTGTATTGCAAATGAATTCATATACTGCCCCAGCTTTGACATTGGCTGCCATTTTGGTTGATGAGGATAGCAATATATTATTTAAGGAACTGGAGTAAAACTATATTGACATCCTTGCTATGATTGAAACCAAAAGTCAGAAAGAAGTTGCAGGTAAACAGAAGAATGACTCACAGATTGTCCTTTGAGAAGTCCAATTGGTGAAATTGCCATTATTAAGTGCCCAAAGGCAACTAGAAATATCAGCTCAGGATACCCTATCTTATTTGCAGCACTCATGACCAAGAAGGCACTGAG
Source organism: Myrmecobius fasciatus (assembly GCA_023553655.1). Taxonomy (NCBI): domain Eukaryota; kingdom Metazoa; phylum Chordata; class Mammalia; order Dasyuromorphia; family Myrmecobiidae; genus Myrmecobius; species Myrmecobius fasciatus. Next base: position 417,993 of record JAJPUD010000269.1, on the reverse strand, counting down.
TACAATAGAAGTCAAGACACTCTATGAACAATTTCATAAAAATCCTCCAAACTAAGTCAACACACACCATGGTATTTGATGACTTTGTGAACAGTTGAGAAGAGAAAGAAGAAACAGTAGGGAGAATAAGGTCCAGAATCTAGAAAATTAAAGAAGTTGAAGGTCTGTAGACTACTCAGAAGCCTCCTGTGTATATGATTAGATCTGTTTTCTTCAATTAATTAATTAACTAGCATTTATTAAGGGACTGCTATGTACATATTGTGCTACATGTTGGGTGGACATAAACAAAAGACACAAATGAACAGCTTCTGTCTCCTAGAAGTTTAAGGGAAGGAAGTTACATTGAATAAAGGGCTTACAAGTCACTTGAACTCCCTAGGTCTTAGTTTACTGTCTGTAAAATGAAGGGACTGGACTAAATAACCTGTAAGGTCTTTTCTATTCTATGAGTCTACTATGATCCTATAACTATCCAGTATTGCTCTCTTATAATTTTCCATCGCCTAAATTCTCTAATTTCATTTCCCAGGCATTACTAACAGCCAAATTCACCTACTCTCTTTAGTAAGGGGTATTTTATTGGCTTGGAATCTATATATCCACTTCACAGTTTGTTATTAATTATTATTAGCCTGACCTGGATTTGGATGTGTAACTGCCTGCTGTTAATAGTGGGTTTAGCTATCCACATCTCCGCTGGATAACTTCTTTTGATCACAATTCTGAATTATATGTTTCCTCCTAGCTTCTATCTCTTTTTCATCTCTTTCTCTCATTTTCATTCACACATTAGACAATTATTTATTACTAATTTACCTACTAAGAATTAAAGCATTACACTAGAGATACAAAGTATAACACTCCCTGCCCTCAAAGAGATTATATTCTCCTTGAAATTAACAAATATGCTCAGACTGACATGATACAAGGTAAAGAAAGAATGTATAGGAGAGATACTGAGAAGGACTTTAGAAAACTATGAAGTGATAGAGTTAATTGTGGGGGAGAGGAGAGAAAGGAATCAGAGAAGGCGTCTTTGACTGGGATCTTCTTGAAAACATGGAATGTCTTTTGCCTTTATTTGTATCCCCAGCACTTAGCACAGTGCCTGGCACTTTACTTCACTCACTTTACTGATCAATTGTTAGGCATCAGTGGCCCAATCAAGGTCAAATGGGGCAAATTTGTGGTGCATCAAGACATGGTTTCTTGACTTTCAGAAGCATTCAGTAGCATGAAAGTAAGAGTGAAAAAGGCAAAGAGTGAGCTTTCCCCACCATAGTGAGAACCATCAGTGCTTAAACTTAAATTCTGAAATTAACCAAATGTAAGCTAATTATTAGAATAGAAAAGAAGACTATTCATTATTTACTTAATTCATTGAGAAAGGCAGGAAAGTGGGGCAGCTAGGTGGCGCAATGGATAGAGCACCAGCCCTGAAGTCAGGAGGACCTGAGTTCAAGTCTGGTCTCAGACACTTCCTAGCTGTGTGACCCTGGGCAAGTCACTTAACCCCAATTGCCTTAGCAAAAAGCAAAAAAAAAAAGAGAGAAAGGTAGGAAAATATCCAGGATGTATGAAGGTAATACCAACAAGGATCTAAATGGGGTAAAAAGAGACAAACAGAAAGGACTTCAAAGGAAATGGGGCTTCTGGGAATTTATGTGGCCATGAATGGTCTGGAGATGGCAGTGGGACAGCCCTGACTCTTCCAGATTCTGTATCTGGGGAATAAAAAAAGAGAAACCAACACTAAGGAGTAACTAGGGATAAGAAGTTGGTAATAGAAATTAGTTTTCCTGAGTGATAGAATATGGATACGGGGGGCAGCTAGGTGGCACAGTGGATAGAGCACCAGCCCCGAAGTCAGGAGGAACTGAGTTCAAATCTGGTCTCAGACACTTAACACTTTCCTAGTTGTGTAACCTGGGAAAGTCACTTAACCCCAATTGCCTCAGCAAAAAATAAATAAATAAATAAAAGAAGATGGATACAGTCTGAGAGAAAGATACATAGAGTGAAGGGATGTTTGGCAATAATAGAACAAGAGCTCCAAAGGACATTATGGAAGGAAAAGGCAGAGAAAGCGAGAGTTGAAGAAGAGTTGTAGCCAAAATAGATAGGCTTAATAATAGCATGGAGAGAAAGAATAGGAAAAAGGATTCCCTTCAGTGATTCTGATAATCAATGATAACCACAGGGATTAAGTGATGGGGATGTTTAGGACAGATGGCCTTGTCTTCTTAGTAAAGTGGGAGAGAGGCAAAGTAATCAGCTATGAGATAGAAAAATGGTATGCTCCCCATTCTCAATTTTTCTGGATCAGTTTTTAAAGATACCATTTATAGTGGAAGTATATAATATCATTTTCTCTCTTACTCACTTATTCTCTAAGATTCCATTGAGGCAGCTAAGAGAGATAGAGAAGAGATTACCATGCCTAGAATCAGGAAGATTCATCTTACTGAGTTCAGATTTGGCCTTAAACAAGTACTAGCTGTAGGATCCTGAGCAAGTCACTTAATCCTGTTTGCCTCAGTTTCCTCATCTGCAAAATGAGCTGAAGAAGAAAATGGAAACCGCTCCAGTATCTATGCTAAAACTATGCTAAATGAGGTCACAAAGAATTGGACATGACTGAACAAGATTCCCTTCCTTTGGGTGAATGGTGCACTGTGTCTTAGCATTTTACTATCTGACTTTTAAAAAACTATTTTGGAGCAAAATCAAATATGTTTTTTAAATATATTTAAATCATTGATAGCACCAGTATATTTAAAATAAGGCAGAATAAATCTTGTTTCTTCACAAGGGCTACTTGTATGTTATTTATGCTAGTAAAAAAAAAATAGTTGAGGGCAGAGACCATTCCTTTTTCATGTTAAGCTGCCCCCAAATATACATATTGTAGATTTCTAGCACATGTTTACAGAATCAAATTGAATTTCTCTTATATTTGTTAGTTCTTTATAACATCCAAAGATTAACCAGTGGATTTTTCATCGTATATGTTAGCTATGAAAGGTCCCATGCTCCCTGGTAAAGAAGTATATTGTCCATAATGCAATATGATGGTAAAGAACATTTCATGGAATATATACAGCCAAGGATGTACCAGAGAGGGAGCTGTCATGGGACATCAGGACTAAGAAAGTGTAAAGGGTAGGTGAAAAAAAAGAAGAGAATAAGAAGGAATCAGTCATAACAAGAGAAAAGAATTCTTGTCAGGGGACAACACTCTCCTTTACAAGAAGGCTCTAATCCTTAAAAATCAATAATGGCTAAGGATTATCCCTGGTAATCCCTAATTTAGCTAGTGATTTGTTTCTGCTAATATGAGGCAAATTATTATTGAGAAATATGGTAAAGGGTGCAACATTTGAATCTGGGTCTTCCTGATTCCAAATCTGACAGCACCTTCATCACTATGCCATGCTAAACCTATGTTTTCTGGATCAGGAGTTAGTGGCCTTGCCAGTATACTAAGATGAAAAGGCCCACCAATTATTTTGGAGTTTACTGCAAGCTACAAACAGGAGCATCTGAAATAACCCACTATCTATTGGAACTCTACACAGAAGAGATAATAGAGAAAAGTTTTGGTGAACATATATCCCTGCTTTAGATCTCCTCAGATAATCAGTGACTGTTTAAATAAAATCATCGCGGTGGTTGCATCAAGGACTCCGATTTATAATGATTACTTATAAATAATATTAATAAGCGACATAATTATTAAGCTTGATTCAAAAGTATTTACATTTATGTTAATGAATTTCAACGCATAAATTGTCATAACCTTGTCATTCCCTCTAACTCCTCAGAAGACTATTTTCTTGCTCCATTCATTCCAATTAACTTTTTCTCTTAAATGATCAACATTCATATACACTCCAGTCTTCTGATTCTGCTTTTTTAAGGTTTTCATTATTCCACAAAAGTCCTTTCCCATTTCTTTATATGCCTTGTAATCACCTATCTTAATCAGCAGTCTATTATGCTAATGAACTAGAATTCATTTTATTGTTTTCTGTTATTGAACTTTTAGGTTGCTTTTGGTTTTAAAAAATAATGTTGTTATAAACTTCTTAGAAGTGTTGGGTTTTTTTGATGGTTGTTTTTTTTTTTTCCATTTTTATTTTATAACATTCTCAGGGTATGTTTCCAACAATGGAGCTATTGGATCATGAGATACAAGATTATAATCTTAGTAATTTTCATTATGCACTGCTACACAGCTTTCTAAAAATACTCTACTAGATCTGTAATCAACCAGATGTGAAGGAGAAAAAATGTTTTTTCCATAACCTTGATAGCAGGATTTCATTGTGTTTTTTTTTTAATGATTGGGGCCAGTTTCATAAATTCAAATCTGACCTCAAACATTTACTAGGTGTGTGATCCTGGGCAAGTCATTTAACCTTGTTTGCCTCAGTTTCCTCATCTGTAAAATGAGCTGGAGAAAAAAATTGGTAAACTACTCCAGTATCTTTGCCAAGAAAGCCTCAAATGAGGTCACAAAGAATCAAACAAGACTAATTGACTAAAACAAAAGCAGTGTGTTTTTTTATTTTTAGTGAATGGAGCACTTTTTAAAAAATTACTTTTTACAATTTATTTTTTCTATGTTTAAAACTGTTTATTTAAATCCATTGGTAATTCATCCATCATGAGCTGGTTGTTCTCTATAAATTAGGAGCTCCTTATATTTTATATTTCAGATTTTTATCTATAATATTTATAATATACATTTCTAAGTGCCAAAGTTTCAAAATATTTTTTTTGATTACAATATTTTGTTGTACAGAAATTTTAAATCTAGAATATCTATCTTGTCCCAAACAAATCCTTCAATTTTAATTTAAAATATATCTTTCAGTTACAATTAAAATAAGCATCTTATGGGGGGGGCAGCTAGGTGACGCAGTGGATAGAGCACCAGCCCTGAAGTCAGGAGGACTTGAGTTCAAATCTGATCTCAGTTATTTAACATTTTCTAGCTGTGTGACCCTGGGCAAGTCACTTAATCTCAACTGCCTTAGCAAAAAGAGAAAAAAAAAAAAAAGAAGAAAAGTATTTTATTTGTTTTTATTTCACATAATTGTTTCCTTTAAAAAAAAGAGTTATTTTATTCTACCATTAGAATTTCAAAGCTGTGTCTAGTAATCTAGGCACCCATTCTTGCAAGAATGCAAAATAAATCTTTCTTGCATTAAAAAAAATATTATTTTAAAGACTATCATTCAACTGAAATTCAGGTCTACAGTGTCAGAGTGGATCAAAATAAGTAGTTCTTATCTTCTTTTGTGTCACGAATCCTTTTGGTGGTCTGGTAAAACTAGAAATTTCCTCCTTAGAAAAATATATTCAAGTATGTGAAACAAAAGGCATAAAATTAAAAAAATTAATTCTATTGAAATATAGTTACCAATTTTTTAAAAAATCATGGGTTCCATGTAAAGAGCCCCTAGTCTAAATTCATTTCCTACAAAACTGATATATTTTAAAAATTCTTATAAATTTGTTAATTAATTCAGTTTTTATTATTTGTAAGTATTTCAAAGATTGAGCATTTGTATATATTTACTTGGATGTCTTGTGTCTCTATTCTGTCCCATTCAGATACTTTTTTATTTTTCTAGTAGAATGTCTCCAAGTTTTGTGATAAACATTTTCAATCAGTCAATTAACAAGTATTTATTAAGCACTTACTATAGTAGTAGGCTCTGTGGTACACTCTTAAGGTACAAGTAAAAGAATGAAATAATCCACACATTTATATTATAAGAGGAGGAGAGAGTATGTATATAAATAAACAAATGTATACAGCATAAATATTAAGTAAATAAATATAAATTGTATATGAAGTAGCTAAATACAAAGTTCTTTGTGGAGGAGGACACTAGCCTTTGTGGGGTGAATGTATGAAAAAAGGCTTCATACAGAAGATACTCCTTGAATTTCCTCTTAAAAGAAGGACTTTATATTTTTTTAGTCTGGGGTATCACTTTCCTCAGCCTTTTTCCTCAAGATGCTTCTTGATTTTCTTGTCTGTTTGTTTTTCTTATAAAATTTCATTCTCATGTAATCTAGTACTAGAATCTCTTGAGGTTTCAACTGACATTTCATTAACTATGAAAATTAGTTTGAGTAACATTGTCATTTTTACTACACTAATCTGACCTATTCATAAACATTAAACGTTATTAAGGTCTCATTTTTATTTCAGTTATTAACATTTTGTAGTTGTCCCTAAAAAAGGTCATACATATTTCTAAATACATTAATTTCTGAATAGTTAAGAGATTTTTGTTGCTATTGAAAATGAGATTGTATGGTGTCTTTTTGATCTTTAGTGTTAGTAAATAAGAATGTGACTTATTTTGTGAATTGATATTACATCCTGCAACCTTGCTAAATTCATTTATTGTATCCATTAGTCTTTTGGTTGAGAAGATTGGATTTTCTAGAAACACTATCATATAATATGCAAATGATATTGGGACCTCATAATTTTCTGTATTATTCCCACTAATAGCTTCTTTTGTCTTGTTAGAATTTTCAAGGCTATTTCAAATAAAAGTGATGCAAGTGGTCATTCTTGTTATTTATCAGTTTTTACATAAATACCTTAAATATTTCTACATTGCATGTTATTTTGGCTCTAATTTTAAGGTATATGCTTTGTTGTTGTTGTTATTTTTAATCCATTTCTATGATGTTTTTATGCTGTTATTAAATGTTAGATTTTATTAAAATCGAAATACCCTTATGCAACAGTAAGCCAAAATTATTGCACCAGTGGTAATATTAGCAGAAATGCCGATCCCAAAGAGTAAAATCAAATGGTTATCTTCCCACAAAGAATTCACAGAAGAACTTTCAAAAAAAGACCTTAAAATCAAATGAGAAAGATTGAGGGAAAACCTTAAAAAAAAATAAGAGCAATCCAAGAAAAAAAAAGATAATTATATAAAGAAAATCAACCAACTAGAATAAGAGATCCAGAATTTTTTTTTATTGTTTACAATATATATGCATGGGTAATTTTTCAACATTGACCCTTGCAAAACTTTCTATTCCAAATTTTTCCTTCTTTCCCCCATCCCCTCTCCTAGATGGCAGGTAGTTCAATACATGTTAAATATGTTAAAATATATGATATATCCAATATATGTATTTATACAATTATCTTGCTACACAAGAAAAATCAAAGATCCAGAATCTTAAGAAAGAAAATGAGTCTTGAAAATAAAGTTGAACAAGGTGAAGTCATCAAAGTTATGAGACCAAGAAATAATAAAACAGCATTAAAAAATGAAAGAAAAAGAAGATAATGTGAGAAAATTCATAAGAAAAAAATAGATCTGGAAAACAAATAAAGAAGAGAAAACATGATAATTGTACTACCTGAAAACTATGACCAAAAAAATAATATTACTATAATAATATAAGAAATAATAAAGAAAATTGTCCTAAAGTGTTAGAATAAGAAAAGGAAGTAGAAATAGAAAAAATCCACCCATTACCACCCAAAAGAAATCCTATGAGGAAATCCTACAGAAACATAATAGCTAAATTCTGAAACCCACAGATCAAGGAGAAAATATTATGAGCAACAAGAAAAAAAAATTCAGATACAACAAAGCCACAATTAGAATTACACAAGACCCAACAGTGGCTACATTAAAAATATATATATAGGTCTTGAAACACTATATTATTGAAGAGCAAAAGAACTGAAATCCTAGGCAAAAAAAATCATACCCAACAAAGTTAAACATAATCCTGAATGGGGAAAAGTGGACATTTAATGAATTGTCAGACTTTCAAAATTTTATTGCAAAAAGACCTAAACTTACTAGAAAATTTGACATAAGAGATCCAAGAGCAATATTAGGTAAACATCAAAGATTCACTTCAAGGGACTCAATAAGGACAAACAATTTATACTTTTTTATGTGGAAATGTATACCATGCATTTAATATTGTCATTAGTAAGTGGGTAGTTCAAGAGAAACATCAGGGTAGAGATCAATAGGATATGATTCTAAAAAGCAAAATTATGTAGGAAAAGGTAAAAATAGTAATTAGGTTATTTGAATGAGATACAAGAGCAGGAACTGACACAGAGGAATTAAATGGGGGAGAAGAGCTACTATTTCTGGAATCCTACTCACATCAGAAATAGATTATGGAGGAAATAATATACACATACATATGTACGCATGTATATATGTGTGAATATATCCATGATTAAGCTTAGGATACTTGAGGGAGATAAGGGGAGGAAAGGAAAAGAAAAGAATAAAGTAAAAAGTGCACAGTGAAAAACAAGAAGAATAAAGAAAAGCCTACAAGGAAGCAAAGAAAAGATGGATAGCTCTGAATATAACATTAGTATTTATTATATATGCTTTCTTGAAATGGAAATTTATTGTTTCATATTTTTAATCCTCTCTAATATTCTGGTGTGCATATGAATTTTTTTTCTTATTCTATTTTCTATTTGTCTTAAATAAAAAAGAAATAACCAAGTTGTGCCATCCTTCCTCTTTCCATCCTATTTTCACCTTCTACACACACACACACACACACACACACACACACACACACACACACACACACACATACCAACACATACACAATCCTTAGAAAAATATGCCTAATTCCTAAGGAAGGGCAAATGGGTGACACAATAGATAGAGTGCCAAATCTAAAGGTGAAATCTGGCCTCAGATACCAAAAACTGTGTGGCACTGGGCAAATCACTTAATCCTGTTTGCTTTGGTTTTCTCTTCTGTAAAATGTATAGGAGAAGAAATGGCAAACCACTCCAATGCCTTGGCCACAAAAACTCCAAATGGAGTCACGAAGAGTCAGATGTAACTGAAAAGGACTGAACAACTAGGAAGAAAAACAGGAAAGACCATACTTTGAAAGATGAGGGGTTTTCCCCATTTTTAGAAGGAAACAGTGCAATATATGAACCCTGTAGCAGTGGTGCCACCTATAATATATACATATTTCAAACTCAACATATCCTAAATATAACTCATTATCTTTGCCTTCAATGATTTTCCCTATTATTGTCATGACCTCCATCATCTTCTCAGTCCTGTCTATTACTTCTTCTCTTTCCAGGTACATAAAGAAATGCCTTCAAAATTGTCTAGTTTTGCTGGCTTTTTTCAGGGTAATTGTCCCTTTCAACAAGTATTTATTAAATGCTACTATGTAGCTATGAAGCCAAGTGACTTCTGGCCAAAGATGGCTGCCTGAGCAGGGGGCAGGCTACCTGGTTCTCCTATACCTTCTCCATCAAACTGAATCATGACCAAATGTGAGATGAAGTTCACACAAAACTGAACAATAACCAAGAAACCCATGGAGAAGTTCCAGTAAGTGACATATTCTAGTCCACGACTACACAAAAAGTCAACCTATAACTACACAAAAAGTCAGTCCATATGTAATAAAAAAGGACAAAATTAAAATCATATCAACTAGATATACCTGCACAACTCTGGGTCTTAAGATAACAAGAGTGGAAGTCTCTCCTAAGAAAGTCCCAGAGTGGGAACACTGGAAGTCCCAAAATAGAAGCCAGAAAATTGTCATATGTGGTGTTGCCCAGGAGAGTACTAATAGCCTAGGTCCAGGGATTTTGAGGTCCCTGACACTCTGTTTGGAGATGTTAGAGAGGTCCTAGAAGATTCTACACTCTACACTTCAAGCATCTGGAGCAAGAGGCATTGGGAGCGGGGAGAATAATGCTAAACTTAGGAGGTAGGGGTCGGTCCAAGAACCAAGGGGACTTAAAAAGAGACCAAACAGAGCCAACCATCCCACCCAAAAGTGCAGCAATGGGTATAGGCTGACCCCTGAACAAAGGAGTCAATTTTTGAATTTTTTAATTCAAAAATCAAATCTGAAGAGATGATTGAATCAAAGAAAACAAGTGATATCAAAAACTAGCACAAATCCAACTTTATAACCAATATAGAGACTCAAAGAAAAAAATAAATTTTCTCCAAGAACCACATGGATACTTAAAAGAGGTGAAGAAAAATATTGCACATAACTTATATACTATATGGAAGGCACTGTGTTAAGTGCTAGAGACACAAAGAAAAGCAAAAACATTCTCTGACCTAAAGGAACCCATGTTCTTATGAGGGAGATGATATGCAAATAACTAAATGAATACAAGACAGATAGAGTGTTAATGAAAAGCAGTCCTGGAAGGGATGGCATTAGGCAGCTAGGCTGACTGGAAAAGTCTCTTTACTAAAAGTAGGACTTGACCAGAATCTAAGAAAACTAAGAGAGGGGCAGTTAAAGCACCAGCCCTGGAGTCAGGAAGCCCTGAGTTCCAATGTGAAGGAAGGGAGGAGTGGTGGAGGGAGGGAAGGAGAGAGAAAGGAAGGGAGAGAAGGAGGGAAAGAAGAATGGAGGGAGATGGGGAGAAAGGGAAAGAGAGAAGGAAGGAAGGATAAAGGAAAGAAGGAAGAGAAGAAATTAAGAAGGAAAGGTGAGGATACAGAGCAATCTAGGTATGAAGTATAATCAGTGCAAAGCATGGAGATGGGAAACAAAGTGTCATGTGCAAAGTATAACAAGGAGAGTTGGGTTTAGAATTTGTGGAGTAAAGGCTAAGGAAACTGGAAAGATAGAAAAAGGTCATCTAGTTCAACTCTCTCATTTTACAGACAAGATATCTAAGACCCAGAGAAATGAAGATCTCTAAAATTTATATAAAGCAGCTATAAGATCATGTAGCTCCCAAGGAGCAAGTTCAGGATCCAAAGTCAGATCTTCTGAAAAGAATAGAAAAATCACAAAGGAAAAACACTTAAGGATTTAAACCCAAATACAGCATCAGAATGTTGTTATTGAATCATTTCAAATTTGTCCAACTTTTCATGACCCCATTTAAAATTTTCTTGGAAAAGATAATGGAGGAGTCTGTCATTTCCTTCTCCAGCTCATTTTACATATGTGGAAGCTATGTCAGTGTTAAGTGACTTACCCAAGGTCACACAGCTAGTATTTGGGGCCTAAGTGTGAACTCAAGAAGATGATCTTCTTGACTCTAGGCCCAGCACTCTGTCCACTAAACCTCTAGCCGCCTCATCATCAGGACCCCAGGGTAGAATGTAACAATCCTACAACAGTTGTCTGTTAAATATAAACTCTGCCTGATCATGAGGAATATTTGTTCATGTAGTGTTGCATTCTTATCTACACATAATTTATATATATATACATACATATATATGAATCCATATGTGATATATATGTATGTGTGTATATAATCACTAAGGACTTTGGTCTATAATTTTTCAAATATCATAGTGGCTAGATGTAAAAGTTAGGATCATATCAAAGGTGATAGTATTTCATCTTTTTCTATACTTATGTAATCCTGGGCTCATGGGCTTCCACAGAATACTACAGAGACATCAAACTCTGCAGGAAGAACCCCAGAAAATAGTCTAGGAGCTACATTGGTTTGGGACTTCTTTTCTTAAACTATCCCTCAATGCAAGACTTTGGAAAGCAGTGGTTATAGGACAGAGTTATTGGACTTGTAGAGCACCAGAGAAATTGCCAAGAGCTAAGAGTGAAACAATAAATACACCATGCCTGGACAAATTCCCATTTCCACCCTAGGTGAAGTAGTAGCAGCCCTACCTCATTAATTGCTACATTATCTTAGTTCTGTCCCTCCTCCCAGAAGGCTGAGGAGCCAGTAGTTGGAGTAAGAAAAAGTTCATCGTGTCTCTAGATAGCAACTTGAAGTCCCAGTTTCTTCTTATCCAAACAAACTCACTCCTCCCTTCTTCCCTTCTTCACTGCTCATTGACCTTTCATTTCTATTACTTCGTTTCCTTTGAATTAAAAAAAAAATGAAAATTTGACAGCCACTAATTCTTGTTTTCATGATTAATTCTGGTAGCAGAGATTTAGCTGGGGATTTTGATCCCTTTAAGGAAATGTGAGACATTGTACTTGCTTCAGCATGAATTGAAGTCCAGGCAAAGGTATAAGTACTGATTTTTTCTGGAAATCTCCCAGACAAGAGAGTCATACCAGTATATTCATAGGCCAACATGTTTTTCCATGAAAAGGAGAATTCATAAACGGAGAGGTAAATTTTATGACCCTAGATCTACCTTGAATCAAATTAACCCACAAAAAGGGTCAGTTTCCATGGGGGTGGTACTCAGACTCAATGAGAATTCTAGCACAAGAACAAGCTAAAGCTCTTCCCTCCACTCAAACATCCTCCAAGTGGGAATCAACTATTAGAGGAAAAATATTCTATCACACTTCTTTTGAGTAGTAGAGGGGAATAACTGATCATGATATATTATACATTTAGGAATAATTTCTTGATGAAGAAATTGATTTTTCTTTGCAGGTTCAAAAGAATTAACTTACAAATGCAAAAAACTATCCGGGCTAGGCTAATTTTTTATAATGTACTCCTTTCACTGAGATTAATCAATTTTACTAAATTCTTAGATGCAGTCTATAAGTGAACTCCTATATCCCAAGTCTTTTCAGCTTAAAATGACATGCCAAGGGCTATGTGCTATAGCCCAAAGAGAAACCTAGTCTTTAGTGGCAAATATTACATAAGAGATTCATAAATGTTCCCACAACAACTCATTTTTCCATCTTTGCTCAATTTCCTTTATTTTGCTAGAATTCCCTTCTTTCCTGTGTCTACCCATGTAAGTCTTATTCAGTTTGATATTATCATGAGTAAAATGTCAATCATCTGGGAGTCAGGAAGAAAACAGAGTTCAAATTTTGTTCTTAGCTGCTTACTAACTAATGAATCTAGGTAGGTCAAACAGTGAAAATGCCAAATTCATCTACTGAATCACCAGCCATAACCAGTTATCCTAACTTTTGCTTTGCTACTGGACTTGGAAGACTCTGGAAGAGAGAGCTAATCATTTTGCATACCTCTGCCTCACTCAAATCCAATCACATGAGCCAAGACATCATCCCCGTCATTGGTCCTCTTTAAAAACAAAGGAACAACAACATATTGCTCTCTATTTTCCCCATCCATAAAATGGGAACAATAATAGTACTTACCTTTCAGCATTATTATGAGTATTAAATAGAATTATATATCTAAGATATCTTACAAACCTTAAAGTAGTACATAAATTCTAGTTATTACCACTTCTCTTTAGAGCTTTCCCTAAGCCACTACAAAAAAAAAACTGATGTTCACCTCCTCCATAATGTTGCAACTCTTTATTTGTATTTCTCTTCCTCTCATTTCCCATTCCATTTTGCATTAAAGTTATTTGTGTCTATGTCTTCATTCATCCACAAAACCATAAATGCTGTGAGCAGAGATTATATCTTGTTCATCCTTATGCCTTACCCCAGGGCCTCAGAAAATGATTTGCACATAAAACTTGCTCAATAAATATTTGCCGAATCTAATTAGCTGAATTAAACTTACAGTATGAGTATGCAAAAACATGATAATCTATTACTATTAAGAAATCCCCTGCTGAGTTTCTCAACAAGTTCTTGGCTACATAAAAAACAAGTATATTCTTATGAAGACAGTCCAAGACTGCTTAAATCTTTTGTTCAAAAATGCTTTTTCGCAGAACCATAGAATCCCAGAATGTAGGAGTTGGAAGGAACTTTGGCGACTATCCAGTCCAAACCATATCTAAAATGAATCCCTAGTCATTGGTCCTCTTGAGAATGAAGGATGAACAACTAAAAAAGGAGCCACTAACCTATGCAATTTTCTAGTACTCCATAAGGTCAATTATCAGGCAATTATCTCTAAATGTACAAACTAGTAATCTTAGAATTTCACAACATAACTGTGACTATAATTCAAGCATACCTATTGCAACAAGTATTTATATAGTTTCTGCTAGGTGGTGCAGTGGATAAAGCATTGGGTTTGGAATCAAGAAGATTCATCTTTGTGAGTTCAAATATGGCTTCCTAGATGGCAAATCACTTAATCCTGTTTGCCTCAGCTTCGTGATCTGTAAAATGAGCTGCAGATAGAAATGGCAAAGCACTCCAGTGTCTTTGCCAAAAAAAAAACCCAAAGGGGATCATCATGAAGAACTGGGCGTGACCGAAAAATTACTGAATAACAACTATTTTACAAGGTACTCTATTGATACAAAAACAAGATAAACCCCAACATCAAAGAGTTTATAATCTACTAAGGAATCAAAAAGACTGTAGGACAAGGCGCCTGAACTAGGACATGAAAAAAACTAAGACATCTAGGAGGTACATGTGAGGAGAGAACTATTTTAGGAAAGCTGGTCAGCCTATTCAAAGACATTGGAATTTGAATGCCAAGTTCAGGACAGTTTGACCAGAACATAAAGTACACCATGGGGAATGATAGTTTGAAAAACTAGATTAGACATTTCAGGTGGAGAAATTTGTATTTTACCCCAGAGGTTATAATGAAGTCACTGACGAAATATAATCAGAAATATGTCTTAGAAAGCTTATTTTAGGATGAATTAGAGGATTAATTAGAAAGGAGAAAGATTAGAAGTCCAATTAGGAGACTATTACAGTAGTACCAGGGAGAGGTTATGAGGACCTGAACCATAGTAATGACTTTGAAAGGAACAGATTTAATAAATGATCCAATAATAGAATGAATAAGACTTGGCAATTGATTGAATAGAAGGGATAAGGGAAAGGGAAAAGTTAAATGTTAGAAATCTGGGGTGGGGGGAAAATGATGGTGCCCTCATCAGAAATAGGAAAGCTGTTAAAATCTTATCCAACTTCTGTTCAATAATTATTTCAAGAAAACTAAAAGATATTATAGGCTTTGCAGAGAAGGGAATAAGATGAGGAGAGAATAGGAATGGAAAAAAGCTTTTAGTATAACTCTTGAATATTAACACTTAGAGCCTATGAAAATCGAATAAAGCAATAAAAATTGATGTCAAAACAACTATTTTATAGGTAGGTGAAAAGAAAACCTGACTCTTGAAACTCACAGGGTTGTTGTGGGGAATATGACTTGTAATCTTAAAACACTACAGGTGTAAGGTATTATTATGCCTGAAAGAACAGCTGAGTATAAAATGTCACTTATGATCTACCACTTGAATCTAGATAGAAACTAAAGAAGCAGCATGGGGCAATGGAAGCTCTTTCTCTCTGTGTCTCTGTCTCTGCCTCTGTCTCTCTTTGATTGCCTATATATTTATATATGGAACTAAAATTAGAGAAATTAGGTATGGATCTATTTCTTGCTGTGATTTCCAATCCCTTAACCCCTCAGTTCTTTCCAAGGCCATCACTCTGCACTTTCTACCCCCTCCTCCCTATCCCATCTTGACATCTTGGTGAACCAGTTCAATTTTGCATTTTCCTCTTATCTTGAACTCCCGGCCTTCTTAATCTATTGGCAATCTTTCCTTGACAAATCTTATCTTTATATTATTCCAGCCATCTCTTCTATTCATGTGCTGCTGAAGGAAGCTGAAGAAAATCTGGAAACTGTACCAAGTCTACTAAATATATGTGCTGTAAAATTTCAACTGGGCTTTTGCTGTGGCAAGGCAATCCTTTTATATACCTCCCTAATTAAGTCACTATCCTACTCACCCACTACAATGTCTCTTCCAACACCTTTTCTATCCATCTTCAAACTTCCTGTGGCTCCTTCTGCCCTCTTGTTTGAGATCCTTGTCTTATATTTCACTGGAAAAAAAAATGAAGCAATTCCTCAAATGCAACTTCTCTCTTCTTTATCTCTCATCATCCAGATGTCTTCTTCAGTCCAAAGTTACCAGTGACCCCTTAACTGCCAAATCTAATGGCTTTTTTCAGTCTTCATCTTTCTTATACACTCTGATTCCTTTTTGCATTGTTGATGACCCTCATCTCTTCTCTTTGGATTTTCATAATATTACCCTTTTTTGTTCTCCTACATATATGACTTCCCTAGAATTGTCTTCGTCCAGGTCAAACTTGTTATAGATGGGTATCCCCTAGGGCTCTGACCTAGGCCCTCTTCTCTTCTATCTTAAAATATTTCATGTAATGATCTCATCAGCTCCTGTGGATTAAATTCTCTTTTCTATGTTCATGGTTCTCAGATTTACTAATCCAGCCATAACCTCTCTCTTAACTTCAAGACTTACCTATTAAACATTTCAAGCTGGACATTCCATAGACATTGTAAACTCTTTTATGTCCAAAACCAAACTCATCATTCCTTCCAAACACTTTCAATTTTTTCTTTTACTATTAAGGATACCACCAACTTTTCAGTCATCCAAACACATCTTTTTATACTTTTTAACTCTTTTTGCCTCTTTTTTTTCTTTTTGCCTCTTTTACCCCATATTCAATTTCACAATTACATCATCTCTGTTATATGCCCCCCTTCTCTTCTCTGACTCAGTGACCATCTTGGTGCAGGCCATCACCTGCACCATAAACTCACCTCACAACTGGACTGTTGTGTTTTTTTTTTTATTTCATTTTTCCATTTACATATAAAAAATTTAATATTCATGTTTTTAAAAATTTACTTCCTTCCCTCCCTCCTTGCTGTGCCCCCTCATTGAGAAGGCAATCAATCTGATATAAATTATGTATGTATAGTTATTCAAAACATATTTCCACATTAGTCACTAGTTCACAATTAAATTATTGTAATAGTGGGTCAATTGGCTTTTCTCTCGCAACTCTCTCCCTAATTCAGTCTATCATCTCAACTGTCAAATTTCAAAGTACAAATCTGAACATGTCATACACACACACCGACACATACACACACACATATACACACACACACACACACAAACTCAATCAATTCCAGTGGCTCTCTATTATGTCTAAGAGCAAATATAAAATTCTATTTACCTTTCAAAGTACTTTAGAACTTGTTCCTTCCTACTTCTGCAACCTTCTTATACTTTACTTTCCCCTTACCTACATTATATTCTGAAATTTAATGACAATGATCTTTCTGCTCCTCAAGTAAGAAATTCCAACTTCAGACTCCTGGCATTTTAACTTGCTCTCCTTCCTTATCTCCACCTCTTGTCTTTCTTTAAGTACCAGATAAAATCTCATTTTCTTCTGGACGTCTTTGCTGATCCATCTTCCCACTGCTAATTATCTCATTTTATCTTGTAGATAATCTTGTTTATACATATCTTCCTGAACTGTGAGTTCCTTGAGAATAGGGACTGTATTTTCCCTTTTTTTGTATCCCTAGCTCTTAATCCACTGCCTGACACATAGGAGGTACTTAATAAATGCATATTGATTGGGCAAGTGACAAGACACAAGAATGTCTTGATGCATAAAATAAAGGAATTATACAAAGTGACCTTTGAAGTTGTCCCTAGCTCTAATTTTGTTTTTTCCAATATTTTTCTTCATTCCATTTCTAGGTTTAATCATTTCCAATATTGAGCAGTTGAATAATTTTTAATGTCTTTTTATTAAGAATCATTATAGCAGAATAGAAAGAGTAATAGACTAAGGACCAGGAGATGAGATTTTCAAAGCACAGAAGAGAGTAGGGTCCCCAAACTGTAGGTCAAGAAGGTTGACTTCAATTCTGAAACTGGCCAATGGATCCTCTGCTTACAAATAGAGTACATGCTAGGTTAACAAAAATCCCATATGGACATTGAAGCCTGAAGAAATATTCTGTATCCAGTTCAGATTTGCTAACCACATGGTGAAGAAGAGCCTTTTTTTGATTGATTATGGACCTGTAACTAGAGCATATTCAAAAAGTACTAATTAGCTAATGCAAGTCTTAGAGGATGATTCCTTTTCTGATCTGGCTGAAAGGAAAATGAGCTGCTGTAGGATTCTGAAAGAAAGGGCCTTTCACTAAAAGCCAACATAAAGTCAATAGCACAAAGCTCTGTCATTATTTCTGTCTCAGTTGCATCTATTCTTTCTTACTTTGGGATGAAGGTGATTAGAGATGACTAGAACTTTGTGAAACTTTGAAAGAGCTGGGAAAATTCACAGCCAAACAAGCAACCGAGATCTCATGTACATATACACATACACACACACACATGCATAATCACATACACACACCCCTCAGAAATGACAGTTTTAACTAGAGTTAAAATATTTTTGTATAAACAAAATGTGATGAATGTAAGATATGAAACTGTGTCACTGGAAAAAAATCTATGCAACATTTACCTATTATAAAAGTATGACTCGTGTGATCCTGGGCAAGTCACTTGACCCCAATTGCCTCAGCAAAAATAAATAGATAGGGGCAGCTAGGTGGCGCAGTGGATAGAGCACCAGCCCTGAAGTCAGGAGGACCTGAGTTCAAATCTGGTCTCAGACACTTACTAGCTGTGTGACCCTGGGTAAGTCACTTAACCCCAATTGCCTCAACAAAAAGGCAAAATAAATAAATAGATAGATAGATAGATAAATAAATAAATGTATGACTCAATTACTTGGGGGATTAATACAAAAATAATCAATAAGATAAGCCTCCATAAATTGTAGATTTTAAAAGATGTAAACAAATAGTTTTCAAAGGGAGAAATGCAATTTATAAACAACTACATGAAAAAATGTCCCAAATTATTTTAAGAAGAATATAAATGGGGAGGATTCTGGAAAGATATTACAATTCGTTGGTAAATTGGAAGCTCTCCAGATTTCCTCCACAAAAAAAAAAAAAAAAAAAAAAAAAAAAAAAAAAAATTTACAAATTGAGAAAAACAAAAACTTAAAAAAAAATCAAGAAGTCTTGGGGCAGAACAGGAATCCTCCAGGTGCGACCTAAAATCTGAAGAAAGTCCCGGGGCCGGGATTAGCCCCTGTGAAGTACAAACACCTCCAGGCTAGCTCTGCAGAAACATCAAGGGAAGACCAGTGGGCTAAACTGAATTTGGCTAGAGCCTCAGCAGGAACTATAGAAACTTTCATCCCTGGGACTGCATGAGAAATCCAAGCCTGAATTCCGGAAGCCTGAGTGAACCTTGGCTGATTAGGAATGCCAGGAACAGTTGTGCTGGAGAGCCAGGGCCCTGGGAGAAAAGGAAATAATACTCTGTGAATGCAGAGACTGTGGGGTAAGGATACTGACTGTAGGTACTTGCAGGAGAGTTGAGCTCTTGCTTTGGGATTCTAGGTCAGAAGGAAGAGCTGAAGTGACCCTAAAGACATAATACCCCACTCCACAATTAGAGGACTTACACTAAAGCTTCTTATTAAAAAAAAAAAAAAAAAAAATGGACCAGCAAAGAAGTGTAGCATAGAAACTTACTGTGGTAACAGAGGAGACCAGAATTCCTCTTCAAAGGGGGACACTGAAGTAAAAAAAAAAGTTTCTACCCCAAAGAGTAATATGAAATCCCTCCCTGCCCAGAGAGAATTTATAGAAGAATACAAAAATCAAATGAGAGACTGAGGGAATACAAACTAACTAACTGAATAAATAAATGAAAATCCATCCAAGAAAAACAAAGATTTTGAAAAAAAAAAAAAAAGTTAACCATCTAGAAAAGGAGATATAGTCTCAAAGATGAAAATAACTCTTTGAAAATTAGAATTAGGCAAGGGGAAGCCAGTGAAGCTATGAGAGACAAAGAAATAACAAAATAGATTATAAAGAATAAAAAAAAAATGTGAAACATGAGAAAAATGACAGATCTGGAGAACAGATCAAAAAAAGAAAATATAAGAGTAATTGGACTGCCTGAAAGTTGTGACCAAAAAGAGAACCTTGACACAATAATACAGGAAATAATCCAAGAAAATTATCCTGTAATGTTAGAACATAAAGGGAAAGTAGAAATAGAAAAAACCACCAACCACTATTTCAGAGATCTTTTGTAGAAAACATATAGGAATATTATTGTCAAATTTTGAAATCCCCAGATCAAAGAGAAAATTTTGTAAGAAACAAGGAAACAAATCCAAATATGCTGGAGATGCAATTAGAATGATACAAGACTTAGCAGCAAACAAAATAAAGACCACAAGTCTTGGGATCATATCTACCAACAATCAAAAGAACTAGGCCTATGATCAAAAATACTATATTCATCAAAATTGTTTATGATTATGAATGAGAAAAAATGTATGTTTAACAAACTTGTAGATTTTCAGAACTTTCTATCAACCAAATCTAAACTTAATAGAAAATTTAACATATGAGATCAATTTCAAGGAACTCAACATGGACATATTGCTCATTTTTTTAACATGGAAAATGTATACCATATATTTAAGATTGACATCAACTATAAGGTAGCTCAAAAGAAAGATTGGGAAAGAGTTGAAGTAAAAACAGTAATTGTGTTATACAAATGAGGTGCAGAAAAAGAATAGTCACACAGGATTAGAGGGAGGATTAGAGCTAGCACTTCTGAAAACCTATTCACATTGGGAATGGGTTAAATAGGCAACACTACATATATGCCCTGAAGGATATAGCACCCTCCAAAATCTATAAAGTATTAAGGGGAATTAAAAATCATTTCTAGTCATATGAAAAGGTTCTCCAAATCACTATTGACCAGAGAAATGCAAATTAAGACAACTCTGAGGTACCATTACACACCTGTCAGATTGGCTAAAATGACAGGAAAAGATAATGACAAATGTTGGAGGTGATGTGGGAAAACTGGGACCCTGATACATTGTTGGTGGAACTGTGAATGAATCCAACCATTCTGGAGAGCAATTTGGAACTATGCTCAAAAAGTTATCAAACTGTGCATACCCTTTGACCCAGCAGAGTTTCTATTGGGCTTATATCCCAAAGAGATCTTAAAGGAAGGAAAGGGACCCACATGTGCAAGAATGTTTGTGGCAGCCCTTTTTGTAGTGGCTAGAAACTGGAAACTGAATGGATGCCCATCAATTGGAGAATGGCTAAATAAATTATGGTATATGAATGTTATGGAATATTATTGTAAGAAACAACCAGCAGGATGATTTCAGAGAAGCCTGGAGAGACCCTACATGAACTGATGCTGAGTGAAATGAGCAAAACCAGATCATTATACATGACAACAACAAGACATATATATATGATGATCAATTCTGATGGACATGGCTCTCTTCAACAATGAAATGTTTCAAACCACTTCCAATTGTTCACTGAAGAAAACCATATACACCCAGAGAAAGGGATGTGAAATGTGGCCCACAACATAATATTTTCATGTTCTCTATTGATGTTTGCTTACATTGAGTTTCCTTTCTCTGACTTTTTTTTTCTTGTAGATACGATTGTTCTTGCACAGCAAGATAAGTATAGAAATATGTATACATATATTCCACTTGTCAAGTATTTTAACATAGTTAACATGTAGTGGACTTCCTGCCATCTAGGGGAGAGGAGGGGACTAGGGGGGAAAATTTGTAATGGAAAGCTTTGTAAAGGTCAATGTTGAAGAACTACCCATACATATGTTTTGCCAATAAAAAGCTTTAATTTAAAAAAAAAGTATTAAGGGGAAAGGGATGGGCAAAAAGAGAAGCTAAGGATGGGGGAAGAAGACAAGAGAGAGATCCATGGGTGAGGGAAGAGTGAGTAATAACAAGGTAAGAATTAAAGTAGAGTCAGCAGGAATAGGAAATATATATGTGTATATATGGGGAGGGCAGTATGTGTATATATGGATGTATATCTACATATCTACATATGTATACATAAATATATCCTTTCTTAATTATAGTCTGCTTGGGGGAGGTGAGAGGATGAAAAGGGGGGCAAAAAAAATAAAATAAAAAGGTGCATAGCAGAAAACAAAGGAACGATTTACAAGGAAGTAAAGAAAAGATGGACACTCGTGAATATAATTTCTCCTATAATATATATAGCTTTCTTGAACTGGTAATTTGTTATTATATATTTTGAACCCTTCCTGATGTTCTGCTGGGAACAGGACAGTGTTCTCTTTTGTTTTGTTTTGTATTAAGAAAGTTAAAAAATAAAAAGCAAAGAAAAAAGGCTAAAAAATTTTTAAAGAATAATATAAATTAAAACAACTTTGAGATTTCATCTTACATCCCTCAAATTGGCAAAGATGATGAAAGATGAAATTTAGTCAATGGACAATGAAAACACAAACTAATATATGGTTCAATGATTCTGGAATTATTTAACAATTTATGAAATTTCATGCCATTTGACCCAGTTGTCCTCCTTCTTGGTATTTACCTCAAGGAGACCAAAGAAAAATCCCATGTACCTAAAATTATTCTTAGCAACACTTTAGTAGTAAGCAAAAAAACCTTGAAACAAAACAGATTCCCACTGAATGGGAAAAGGTTGAAGAAATTGTGGTATGTGAATTTAATGAACTATATCCTTGTACCATATGATATGAAATAATGAAAAATTCAAAAAGAACAATAGTAAGTATTTACTGTGTTGTCCATTTAGCATGCAGTATGTTCTGCACTAAAGATGAAAGGACAAAAATAGCAGGATTAGGCTTTTGATAAGGAAACCATTGGCATTAAAAAAAAAGAGAGAGACTTCCAGAAAGAGGATCCCACTTGGTTCTTGATCACACTGTGCTCATTGTAGGTAAAATGTAGACCAAATAATTAGTAGTCTTTTTTAATAATTGTTTATATCTCAACAAAGCTTTAATGTTAACCTTCCAGTTGATTGTACTACTAATAATAAATTACTGGATTCTGTTTTAATTGTTGTAGGATTATTGTTTAGGAAATAGAAATTTCGTTTCCATGTGGGAATAAACTCCCTATTTAAACTTTATTCATAGTATATACCTTTTTTTTTAACTTTCTAAAGTCTGTGCAAATCATCATAATAAGTAAAGGACAGGGATTGGCACAGATCACCAGGTCCTACACATGTGCCTCCCACTGTCAGATTCTACCTTAGTCCTCTCTTCCACCAGACATGTATTTGTACTGTAATGTGCTCTAGAATTTTGGAGAGGGCAAGTTTTATAACTACTATCTTACTATGCTATTTTATTAAAGTCCTTGTTAAGAACTAATTGTATCTATTAGCTGTGTTAATTGGAAGCATAAAATGAGAGTAGACCTATATGTTTCTTTTTTTGTTGTTGTTTGTTTTTTAAAGTTTGCTTTTTTCTTTAAGTTATTTTAAAATAATAGCTTTGTATTTTTAAAATATCTGCAAAGATAGTTTTCAAGATTCAAATTGTGCTTCAAATTTTTCTCTCTCTCCCTCATCCTCTCCCCTAGACAGCAAGTAATCCAAGATATGTTAAAGATGTACATATATACATATTTCCACATTTATCATGCTAGACAGGAAAAATTGGATCAAAAGGGAAAAAATAAAGAAAACAAAAAACAAGCAAACAACAAAAAAGATGAAAATACTATGTAGGGATATACATTCAGTCCTGACAGTCCCCTTTCTGGATGCAGATGGCTCTCTCCATCATGTCTATTGGAATTGTTCTATATATTTCTAAGAATATTATAGATAAGAATGCATCCTGGCATAGTATGGGGGGGGGAGAGTGGAGCCAAGATGGTGGAGTGAAAACGTGACTCTCCGTGTCCTCCTCCGATCTTCTCTCAAATCAACAATAAAATAAGCTTCTGAACTGATCTTCAAGTCAATGAATCCAGAAATATTTGGACACTGCTTCCAGTTACCTCTGAAGAACTTTATATCAGGTCTCTTTAACTCGGGCAGAGGGGTAAACAGTTTACTCGGTGCAACGCAGAAGTGAGGGTGGGACTCAGCTCAGCGTGGCAGAAACTCCAAACTTCAAACTTCAAACACCTGGAGTTTATCTGAGGCTCTCTGGACACTCTGCCTTGATTAGGGGCAGGTGTTCTGGCAGATTTGCCTTGTTTAAGGAGTAATTCAGACTTAGTCCTAGCCCCCACCGGCCCAGCACCTTAAGTTAATTTGAGGAATTGCCCCAGGGCAAACTACCAAAGCCGCCAATTCTCTAGCCTTAAACAGACCTCCACACTGTCTAAAAAAATGAAGAAGCAAAAGAGAGCTCTCACCATAGACAGCTTCTATCGAGAGAAAGAAGAGCAGACCCCAGATCCTGAGGTTCCTTTAGACAAAACTGCAGAGGAAGTCATCAAGGACCATCACTGGTCCCCTTTTCAAAAGGCCTTTCTGGAAGATTACATAAAGAATCTCAAAAGAGAGCTGGAGGATAAATGGGAAAATAAACTGAAATCAGTGCAAGAAGGATACAATTTCTTGCAAGAAAGATATAATGCCCTGCAAAAGAGATATGAAAAAGACACCAGTTTATTGAAAAATAAAATTAGTGAAGTGGAAAAAGAGTGCAATAAACAAATTGGCCAGTTACAAAAGAGGCTTAAAAAGGTAACTGAAGAAAACAACACTTTAAAAATAAGAATTGAACAAATGCAAGTGAATGACTCAATAAGACTTCAAGAAGCAGTCAAACAAAAACAAAAAAATGAAAAAATAGAAGAAAATATGAAATATCTCCTAGGAAAAACAACTGACTTAGAAAATAGATCTAGGAGCGACAATCTAAGGATTATTGGACTTCCTGAAAGCCATGTTGAAAAAAAGAATCTAAACACTATCTTCCAGGAAATCCTGAAAGAAAACTGCCCTGAGGTTGTAGAATCAGAAGGCAAAATCATCATTGAAAGAATTCACCGATCACCTCCTGAAAGAGACCCCAAAATTAAAACCCCAAGGAATATCGTGGCTAAATTTCAGGACTATCGCACCAAAGAAAAGATTCTGCTAGCAGCTAGAAAGAAACAATTCAAATACCAAGTATCAATAATTAGATTCACACACGATCTGTCAGCCTCCACATTGAAGGATCAAAGGGCCTGGAACCAGATATTCCCAAAGGCAAAGGAACTTGGATTACAGCCAAGAATAATCTTATCCAGCTAGAATGAGTATTATCCTACAGGGAAGAAGATGGTCATTTAATGATATAGATGAATTTCACCTATTTCTAATGAAAAGACCAGATCTGAACAAAAAATTCGACCTCCAAACACAGAACTCAAGAGAAGCATAAAAAGATAAAAAGGAATGGACTCCTAAGAACTTTATTTCTATTATGGGGATATTTAAAGTTTGGGGGTATAATTAACTAGATATTACTTTGATAATATGAAAAAGAAAACTACAGGGGGAAAGGTTATCATACTGGGGAAAAGAGGGAAAAAGTGGTAAAATAAGATTTAAAAAAAAGGAGGTTAAAAACAAGGTAAAATCTCTTGAAGAGGCAAAGAAAGCCTAATATAATTGAGAGAAAGAAGGGAGGGAGATAAGCATTGTGTAAATCATAGTCTCATCAGTTTGGGCTCTAAAAGTGTATATCAGACACTTGATTTCACAGAGAAACTTGTCTGTTGCTAGAGGGAAGTGGGAGGGAAAGGAGGAAAAGAAAGGGATAAACTAATAGAAGGGAAAATAGAAGAATCAGCGGAAAGGAGTAAAAAAAGGGGGGAGGGGATCTAAAGGGTGAACGATTGTTTGGGGGAGGGGGTCATCAAAAGCAAAGTACTGAGGAGGAGGGGAGGGAGAAAGGGGAAAGGAAAGGGAAAAACATAACTTGGGTAAATAAGATGGCAGGAAATAAAGAATTAGTAATTCTAACTGTGAATGTGAATGGGATGAACTCTTCCATAAAGCAGAAGCAGATATCAGACTGGATTAAAAACCAGAATCCCACTATATGTTGTCTACAAGAAACACATCTAAAACATAGTGACACATATAGGACGAAGGTAAAAGGCTGGAACAGAACCTATTATGCTTCAGGTGAACAAAAAAAAGCAGGGGTAGCAATCCTTATCTCAGATCAAGTAAAAGTCAAGATAGATCTAATCAAAAGAGATAAGGAAGGAAACTATATTTTATTAAAGGGTACCATAGAT
>JAJPUD010000269.1:381717-392063 GCA_023553655.1 Myrmecobius fasciatus | reverse complement strand
AGAGATGCAAGAAGAAATAGACAACCAAACTATACTAGTGGGGAATCTCAACCTTGCTCTCTCAGAATTAGATAAATGAAACCACAAAATAAATAAGAAAGAAACTAGGGAGGTAAAACCAATTGTTAGAAAAGTTAGGTATGATAGATCTATGGAGAAAATTGAATGGAGACAGTAGGGAGTTTACTTTTTTCTCAGCAGTCCATTGAACTTATACAAAAATTGACCATGTGTTAGGGCATAAAAACCTCAAAATCAAATGCAGAAAGGCAGAAATACCAAATGCATCTTTTTCAGATCATGATGCAATAAAAATCACATGCAATATAAGGCCAGGAGAAATAGACTAAAAGTTAATTGGAAATTAAATAATCTAATCCTGAAGAATGAATGTGTGAAAAAGCAAATCATAGACACAATCAATAATTTCATCCAGAAGAATGACAATAATGAGACAACATACCAAAATTTGTGGGATATGGCCAAAGCGGTTATAAGGGGCAATTTTATATCTCTAGATGCTTACTTGCATAAAATAGAGAAAGAAAAGATCAACAAATTGGGCTTATTATTTAAAAAAAAAAACTAGAAAAAGAACAAATTTAAAACCCTCAATTAAATACTAAATTGGAAATTCTAAAAATAAAAGGGGAAATTAATAAAATTGAAAATAAGAAAACTATTGAATTAATAAATAAAACTAAGAGTTGGTTTTTTGAGGAAACCAACAAAATAGATAAGCCTTTAGTTAATTTGATAAGAAAAAGGAAAGAGGAAAATCAAATTGTTAGTCTCAAGAATGATAAGGGAGAACTTTCCTCCAATGAAGAGGAAATTAGAGCAATAATTAGGAGTTACTTTGCCCAACTTTATGCCAGTAAGTTTGATAATCTAAATGAAACAGAGGAATATCTACAAAAATATAGATTGCCCAGGTTAACAGAAGAGGAAATAAATTATTTAAATAGCCCCATATTAGAAAAAGAAATAGAACAAGCTATTAACCAACTCCCTAAGAAAAAATCTCCAGGGCCAGATGGATTTACCTGTGAATTCTACCAATCATTCAAAGAACAGTTAATTCCAGTACTATACAAACTATTTGAGAAAATAGGGACAGAAGGTATACTACCAAATTCCTTCTATGAGACGGATATGGTGCTGATAGCTAAACCGGGTAGGGTGAAAACAGAGAAAGAAAAGTATAGACCAATTTCCCTAATAAATATTGATGCAAAAATTTTAAATAAGATATTAGCAATGAGATTACAGAAAGTCATCCCCAGGATAGTACACTATGACCAAGTAGGATTTATACCAGGGATGCAGGGCTGGTTCAATATTAGGAAAACTGTCAGCATAATTAATTATATTAATGACTAAACTAACAAAAACCATATGATTATCTCAATAGATGAAGAAAAAGCATGTGATAAAATCCAACACCCATTCCTATTAAAAACACTAGAGAGTATAGGAATAAATGGGCTTTTCCTTAAAATGATTAGTAGCATCTACTTAAAACCATCAGCAAGCATCATATGTAATGGAGACAAACTAGAACCAGAACCATTCCCAATAAGATCAGGAGTGAAGCAAGGCTGCCCACTGTCACCATTACTATTTAATATTGTATTAGAAATGTTAGCTTTGGCAATAAGAGAAGAAAAAGAGATAAAAGGAATTAGAGAAGGTAATGAAGAAACCAAATAATCACTCTTTGCAGATGACATGATGGTATACCTAGAGAACCCTAGAGACTCAGCTAAAAAACTACTAGGAACAATTCACAACTTTAGTAAAGTTGCAGGATTCAAAATAAATCCCCATAAATCATCAGCATTTTTATATATTACCAACAAAGTTCAGCAGCAAGAGATACAAAAAGAAATTCCATTCCAAATAACGGATGATAGTATAAAATATTTGGGAATCTATCTGCCAAGGAAAAGTCAGAAGCTATATGAACTAAACTACAAAACACTTTCCACACAAATAAGATCAGACCTAATCAATTGGAAAAACATTAAGTGCTCATGGGTAGGCCAAGCAAATATAATAAAAATGACAATACTACCCAAACTAATTTACTTATTTAGTGCCATACCAATCAAACTCCCAAGAAATTATTGTACAGATCTAGAAAAAATAGTAGCAAAGTTCATTTGGAAGAACAAAAGGTCAAGAATTTCAAGGGAATTAATGAAAAAAAAAAAAGGCAGATGAAGGTGGCCTTGCTGTACCAGATCTAAAACTATATTATAAAGCAGTGGTCATCAAAACCGTTTGGTACTGGCTGAGAAATAGAGTAGTCGATCAGTGGCATAGGATAGATAGGATATCAGGACAATCTAGGCAATAACTTTAGCAATTTAGTGTTTGATAAACCCAAAGACCCCAGCTTCTGGGATAAGTACTCACTATTCGGCAAAAACTGCTGGGAAAATTGGAAACTAGTGTGGAAGAAATTAGGGCTTGACCCACACCTAACACCACATACCAAGATAAGATCTAAATGGGTTCATGATCTAGATATAAAGAGTGATATTGTAAGCAAATTAAAGGAGCATAGTATAGTTTACCTCTCAGACCTGTGGAGATGGAATAAATTTATGTCCAAAGAAGATCTGGAACACTTAATTGAACACCAGATAGATAATTTTGATTATATTAAGTTAAAAAGTTTCTGTACAAATAAAACTAATGCAGACAAGATTAGGACGGAAGCATCAAATTGGGAAACCATCTTTACATTTAATGGTTCTGATAAAGGCCTCATTTCTAAAATATATAGAGAATTGTCTCATATTTATAAGAATTCAAGCCACTCTTCAATAGATAAGTGGTCAAGGGATATGAACAGACAATTTTCAGATGATGAAATTAAAACCATCTCTAGTCATATGAAAAGTTGCTCCAAATCACTATTGATCAGAGAAATGCAAATTAAGACAACTCTGAGGTACCACTACACACCTGTCAGATTGGCTAAAATGACAGGAAAAGATAACGATGAATGCTGGAGGGGATGTGGGAAAGCTGGGTCACTAATACATTATTGGTGGAACTGTGAATGGATCCAACCATTCTGGAGAGCAATTTGGAGCTATGCTCAAAAAGTTATCAAACTGTGCATCCCCTTTGACCCAGCAGTGTTTCTATTGGGCTTATGTCCCAAAGAGATCTTAGAGGAGGGAAAGGGACCCACATGTGCAAGAATGTTTGTGGGAGCCCTTTTTGTAGTGGCTAGAAACTGGAAACTGAATATATACCCATCAATTGGAGAGTACCTGAATAAATTATGGTATATAAATTTTACAGAATATTATTGCTCTGTAAGAAACGACCAGCAGAACGATTTCAGAGAGGCCTGGAGAGACTTGCATGAACTGATGCTGAGTGAAACGAGCAGAACCAGGAGATCATTATACACAGCAACAACAATATTACATGATAATGAATTTTGATGGACATGTCTCTCTGCAACAAAGAATTGCCTCAAACCAGTTCCAGTTGTTCAGTGAAGAAAACCATATACACCCAGAGAGAGGTATATGAAATGTGGACCACAACATAACATTTTCATGCTCTCTATTGATGTTTGCTTGCATTGTGTTTCCTTTCTCTGATTTTCTTTTTTTTTTTTCTTGTAGATAGGATTTTTCTTGCACAACTTGTCAAGTATTTTAACATTATTAACATGTAATGGACTTCCTGCCATCTAGGAGAAGGGAGGGGACTGGGGGTAAAACTCGTAACGGAAAGCTTTGTAAAGATCAATGCTGAGGAACTACCCATACATATGTTACACAAGTAAAAAAGCTTTAATAAAAAAAAAAAAAGAAAGAAAGAAAAGAAAAGATAAGAATGCATCCCCCAGTCCCACCCGTTAAGTTCCCACTGGAATCTGAGTTAGCAGCTGTCCTCTAGGGACAATTGCAAATTGGAAGAATAGTATATTACCCCTAATGTGGAGTCTTTATCTAGTGGAGTCTTTATCCTTGTGCCACTAAAAATCTGAAAAGATTACACTCAGGGAAATACCAAGGACAAATGAAGTGATTACTCCAATTGTGAAAGAGACACAAAAAAACTAAAACTTCTGTCTCCTTCTAGTTTATAATTACTTGAACTGAGTCTGAAGGATTTTTTTTTTAGCTAGGGGAAACTTTGGAAGATAGTAACCATGACATCTGAGAGTTTCTGAGAGAAAAGGAAGAAAACAACAGGCATGGTCTATCAGATACCCTTGACAAAATCTTTTAACCTCAGTACCCCTATATACCCTATAAAATTATAGAAAACTCTGAAAAGAACATTTCTTTATCAGGGTTAGATTTATTAATACTTACCATAATGTTTCAATATTATTATGAATATAGTTTTGACCTTACAAACTTATTCTCAAGAAACAATTGATAAGATATAATGGCTTAAGATGCTCAAAAGGAAAATTAGAATAGAAGTTCTTGAACTTTTTTGGATAAAGGACCTTTTGGGATTTTAGTCTATGGAGTCCTCCTTAAAATAGTGTTTTAAAATAAAACACAAAGGACTACAAAGGAAACCAAAGATTAGTGGAAAATGAGGATTTATTTTTTTCCCATCCAAGTATAAGAAATCACTAAAACCTATACACAAACTTCTTAAGGTATTCATGTGATACCTAAAGAATTTCTTCCTGTCTTAGACAAATAAGAGACCATCAGAAATAAGGTTTTAGTGATGTACTGTCTAAAGACAGAACATGTACCAAATACCATGGATACCTCTGACTCCTCTTCAAGATTCAGACTCTTGCCTCTCACAGTCATGTTTTCTCACATCCAAGGAGCAAAGGAATATAATAAAATAAAAATGAATAAATAAACAAATAAAAAGAATTCTTAGACAAGATAATCTCTAAAATCCTTTCCTGATCTAGCAAAGATCATCTGTTTAAAATATGATTAATTGGTGTTGACTAGAAAATATCAAGATTCACTGTCTTTCCTTAGAAACATGCCTGAGACTCCAAGGTATCACTGTACGGCCTACATTCTGAAGAGATCAAAGAAAAAAGAAATAGTTCTATATGTACTAATCTATTTACTGTAGTATTTTTTATAATAGCAAAGAATTGAAAACTAAGGGAGTACTGCTCAAGTAAAGAATAGCTAAACAAAATATTATATATAAATGTAATCAAGTTCTACTGTGCTAAAAGAAATTATGAAAGAGATGGTTTCAGAAAAACTTAGAAAGACTTGTATGAACTGATGCAGAGTAAAAGAAGAACCAGCAGGGCATTTTAGACCATAACACAACACTAAAAACTGAATGACTGAAAGACTTAAGAATTCTTATCAATGCAACAACTAACAATAATTCCAAAGGACAGATACTGAAGAATAGTATCCAACTCTTAAGAGGTGATGGACTAAATATGAAAAATGAGAAACATTTTAACATTATTAATATGGAAATTTGTTTCAATTGATTATACATATTGGTTACATATTTATTTTTGTTTTTCCCACGCAGTTGGGGTTAGAGGAGAGGAAGAAGAGAAATAAAATTTTAATCATTGAAAAACTTTTCATTTATAAAAGGAAATATACTCCCCCCCCAAAAAAAAAAATAAGAGCTCTACCTGGTCCTCTCCATTATGTAAGTCAGCAAATATCTATGTTGATATTGCTCAGAAGGGAATCACCTACTACCACATGCTCAACAGCAGTAAGAGGCCAATATTAAATGACTCCTTACCAGGATAGCAATTGGGAATCCATATCCATAAGATAAGCAATTTCTTCTTCAAGAAGAGGTTTGTCATTGCACACAGCAACAAGATGATGCAATGATCAATTCTAATGGACGTGGCTCTTTTCAAGAATAAGGTGATTTGAGCCAATTCCAATGATGGAATACATCCAGAAAAAGGGCAGTCAGGATTGAATGTGGATCACAACATAGTTTTCACCTTTTTATTGTTGTTTGCTTGGTTTTTATTCTCATTTTTTTTCTATTTGATCTGATTTTTCTTGTGACACAAGATGAATGTAGACATATGCATTGAAGAATTATACATGTCTAACATATATTGAATTACTTGCTGTCTAGGAGAGAGGGATGAGGGAAATGAAGGGAGAAAAATTTGGAACATAAGTTTTTGCAAAGGTGAATGTTGAAAATTATCTTTGCATATATTTTGAACATAAAAAGCTATTATTTAAAAAAAAAATTTAAGAACCATGCTATAAAAAAGAGAGATTTATTATATCTGTTCTTAAGTACAACTATTAATTGTTCTTCCCTTTTCCTTAGAGCTGACATTTTTCGGACACAAGGCAAGAGAACCCTCTGCCTCTTCCAATCCTGGTGCTTCTTTCTTTTGACATTGAAGCCCTTCTTGCTCCTTTTTAAAAAGAAACACTTCATGATCCCTGATAACCTGGAAAATGTAAAGAAGTCCTTAGAGCCCCTTTACTTTCTCCTTTAGAAGGGATACCACTGCAGTTTCACCATCTATGCATGATTGGTCTGATCCATTTGGCCGTGACAAAAAATAAAATTTTTCACACTCGGTATAGGTTGCTATAAAAACTGTTCTGCTCTCTTCTTATTAAAAGGTCCTCAACACTTGTTTTTCTTACTGTTAGATATCCTGAAAAATAAATGCTTGGGAATCTCTTCAACTAAGAATTACTATTCTTCAAATACTTTCCCAGTCACACCCAATTTTTTGTCTTTTCTCTTACAATCAATCTTCTCTTAATCACTTTTCGTATTTATGTTGTCTTAAGCAATTACCTTTTCAAGTTGTCCTCCTCCTCCGATGACTTATACTTCTCCTTCAGTCAAGGCCTCCCATTTCATCCAGGGCCATCTCCAGTCATCTTGATCTTTATCTTGCCACTGGACCTAGATTGCTCTGGAGGGGAAAGTGAGGCAAGTGAGTTTGCATACCCTTCACTCACTCAAATTCAATTCACTTGTATATTATAGCATAATTTCCCTGATGTCATGGTCCTCTTCAAGAATGAAGATTTCTAAATAAATCATGATTTCTAAATAGAGTGATATAATAAGCAAATTAGAAGAATAAAGTATAATCTATCTCTCTGTGGAGAAAGGAAGAATTTGTGCCCAAAGAAGAAGTAGAATACGTTATGGAATACAAAATGGATAATTCTGATATGTTAAATTTAAAAGATTTTGTACAAACAAAACCAATGCAAACAAGATTAGAAGGGAAGCAGTAAACTGGGGGAAAATGTTTACATCCAAGGCTTGTAATAAAGATCTCCTTTCTAAAATATATAGTGAATTGACTCAAATTTATAAGAATACAAGTCATTCTCCAACTGATAAATGGTCAAAAGATATGAAAATTTTCAGCTAAAAAAATTAAAACCATTTCTAGTAATATGAAAAATGCTCTAAATAATTATTGAGCAGAGAAATGAAAATTAAGACACTCTTAGGTACTACTACATACCTCTCACATTGGCTAAGATGAAAGGAAAAGATAATGATGAATGTTGGAAGGGATGCAGGAAAACTGGGAAACTAATACATTGTCAGTGAATTTGTGAACTGATCCAACCATTCTGGACAACAATATGGAACTATGCCCAATGGGCTATCAAACTATGCATACCCGTTGATCCAATAGTGTCTCTACTGGGTCTGTATCCCAAAGACATCATGAAAAAGATAAAAGGACCCACATGTGCAAAAATGTTTGTAGCAGCCTTTTTTATAGTGGCAAGGAACTGGAAACTGAGTGGATGCCCATCAGTTGAAGAATGGCTGAATAAATTATAGCATATGAATGTAAAGGAAAATTATTGTTCTATAAGAAATGATCAGCAGGAGTTATTTTGCCCAACTGTATGCCAATAAATTTGATAACCTAAGTGAAATGGAGGAATATCTACAAAAATATAGATTGCCCAGATTAACAGAAGAGGAAATAAATTACTTAAATAGTCCAATTTCAGAAAAAGAAATAGAACAAGTCATTAATCAACTCCCTAAGAAAAAATCCCCAGGACCAGATGGATTTACATGTGAATTCTACCAAACATTTAAAAAACAGTTAACTCCAATATTATATAAACTATACGAAAAAATAGGGAATGAAGGACTCCTACCAAACTCTTTTTATGATACAGACATGGTACTGATACCTAAACCAGGCAAAACAAAAACAGAGAAAGAAAATTATAGACCAATCTCCTTAATGAATATTGATGCAAAAATCTTAAATAAAATATTAGCAAAGAGATTACAGAAAATCATTCCTAGAATAATACACCATGACCAAGTAGGATTTATACCAGGAATGCAGGGATGGTTCAATATTAGGAAAACTATTAACATAATTGACTATATTAATAACCAAACTAACAAAAACCATATGATAATCTCAATAGATGCAGAAAAAGCATTTGATAAAATCCAACATCCATTCCTATTAAAAACATTAGAGAGTATAGGAATGAATGGACTTTTCCTTAAAATAGTCGGTAGCATCTATTTAAAACCATCAGCTAGCATCATATGTAATGGTGATAAACTGGAACCATTCCCAATAAGATCAGGGGTGAAACAAGGTTGCCCACTATCACCATTACTGTTCAATATTGTATTAGAAATGCTAGCCTTGGCAATAAGACAAGAAAAAGAGATTAAAGGAATTAGAGTAGGTCATGAGGAAACCAAATTATCACTCTTTGCAGATGATATGATGGTCTACTTAGAGAACCCTAGAGAATCAACTAAAAAACTATTAGAATTAATCCACAACTTTAGCAAAGTTGCAGGATACAAAATAAATCCACATAAATCATCAGCATTTTTATACATCACCAACAAAATGCAACAGCAAGAGATACAAAGAGAAATTCCATTCAAAATAACTATCGATAGTATAAAATATTTGGGAATATATCTGCCAAGGGAAAGTCAGGATCTATATGAGCAAAACTACAAAACACTCTCCACACAAAAAAAAAGTCAGATCTAAACAATTGGAAAAACATCAAGTGCTCTTGGATAGGTCGAGCGAATATAATAAAGATGGCAATACTACCTAAACTAATCTATCTATTTAGTGCTATACCAATCAAACTCCCAAGAGATTATTTAACTGACCTAGAAAAAATAACAACAAAATTCATCTGGAAAAACAAAAGGTCAAGAATTTCAAGGGAATTAATGAAAAAAAATGCAAATGAGGGTGGCCTAGCGGCACCAGATCTAAAACTATATTATAAAGCAGTGGTTACCAAAACCATTTGGTACTGGATAAGAAATAGAGTAGTGGATCAGTGGAATAGGTTAGGTTCACAGGACAAAATACTCAATGACAATTGTAATCTAGTGTTTGATAAACCCAAAGACCCCAGTTTTGGGGATAAAACTCACTATTTGACAAAAACTGCTGGGATAATTGGAAACTAGTCTGGAAGAAATTAGGCATTGACCCACACCTAACACCATATACCAAGATAAGGTCAAAATGGATTCATGATCTAGGCATAAAGAATGATATTATAAACAAATTAGAACAATGTAGGATGGTTTACCTCTCAGACCTGTGGAGGGGGAAGGAATTTGTGACCAAAGAAGAACTAGAGGTCATCATTAATCACAAAATAGATAAGTTTGACTATATCAAGTTAAAAAGTTTTTGTACAAACAAAATGAATGCGGACAAGATTAGAAGGGTAGCAGTAAACTGGGAAAATATTTTTACATCCAAAGGTTCTGATAAAGGCCTCATTTCTAAAATATATAGAGAATTGACTCAAGTATATAAGAATTCAAGCCATTCTCCAATTGACAAATGGTCAAAAGATATGAACAGACAATTTTCAGACGAAGAAATTGAAACTATTTCCGGTCACATGAAAAGGTGCTCCAAGTCACTCTTGATCAGAGAAATGCAAATTAAGACAACTCTGAGATACCACTACACATCTGTCAGATTGGCTAAAATGACAGGAAATGATAATGATAACTGTTGGAGGGGATGTGGGAAAACTGGGACACTGATACATTGTTGGTGGAACTGTGAAAGGATCCAACCATTCTGGAGAGCAATTTGGAGCTATGCTCAAAAAGTTATCAAACAGTGCATACCCTTTGACCCAGCAGTGTTTCTACTGGGCCTATATCCCAAAGAGATTTTAAAGGAGGGAAAGGGACCCACATGGGCAAAAATGTTTGTGGCAGCCCTTTTTGTAGTGGCAAGAAACTGGAAATTGAAAAGATGCCCATCAATTGGAGAATGGCTGAATAAATTATGGTATATGAATGTTATGGAATATTATTGTTCTGTAAGAAATGACCAACAG
>JAJPUD010000269.1:298418-381317 GCA_023553655.1 Myrmecobius fasciatus | reverse complement strand
TCAGCAGGATGATTTCAGAAAGACCTGGAAAGACTTACATGAACTAAATCTAAGTGAAGTGAGTAGAACCAAGAGAACATTGTGCACAGCAACAAGATTACATAATGATCAATTCTGATAGACATGGCTCTTTTAAACAGTGAGGAAGTTCAGGCCAGTTCCAATGGTCTTGTGATAAAGAGAGCTATCTGCACCCAGAGAGAGGGCTGTCGGAAATGAGTGTAGATCGCAATATAGTATTTTCACTTTTTTGTTGTTGTTTTCTTGCATTTTGTTTTTTCCTCATTTTTTTCCTTTTTGATCTGATCTTTCTTGTGCACCATGATAATTGTGGAAATATGTATAGAACTGCACATGTTTAACATATATTGTATTACTTGCCATCTAGGGGAGGAGGTTGGGGGAAGGGAGGGAGAAAAAAATTTGGAACACAAGGTTTTAGAAAGGTGAATGTTGAAAGCTATCTATGCATGTGTTTTGAAAATAAAAAGCTTTACATCTAATTGGGAAATCATCTTTACATTTAATGGTTCTGATAAAGTCCTCATTTCTAAAATATATAGAGAATTATCTCATATTTATAAGAATTCAAGTCACTCTTCAATAGATAAATGGTCAAGGGATATGAACAGACAATTTTCAGATGATGAAATTAAAACCATCTCTAGTCATATGAAAAGTTGCTCCAAATCACTATTGATCAAAGAAATGCAAATTAAGACAACTCTGAGGTACCACTACACACCTGTCAGATTGGCTAAAATGACAGGAAAAGATAACGATGAATGCTGGAGGGGATGTGGGAAAGTTGGGACACTAATACATTGTTGGTGGAATTGTGAACGGATCCAACCATTCTGGAGAGCAATTTGGAACTATGCTCAAAAAGTTATCAAACTGCATCCCCTTTGATCCAGCAGTGTTTCTATTGGGCTTATATCCCAAAGAGATCTTAGAGGAGGGAAAGGGACCCACATGTGCAAGAATGTTTGTGGCAGCCCTTTTTGTAGTGGCTAGAAACTGGAAACTGAATGGATGCCCATCAATTGGAGAGTGGCCGAATAAATTATGGTATATGAATGTTATGGAATATTATTGCTCTGTAAGAACGACCAGCAGGACGATTTCAGAGAGGCCTGGAGAGACTTACATGAACTGATGCTGAGTGAAACAAGCAGAACCAGGAGATCATTATACAAAGCAACAACAATAATACATGATGATCTACTCTGATGGACATGGCTCTCTGCAACAAAGAATTGTCTCAAACCAGTTCCAATTGTTCAGTGAAGAAAGCCATATACACCCAGAGAGAGGTATATGAAATGTGGACCACAACATAACATTTTCATGCTCTCTATTGAGGTTTGCTTGCATTGTGTTTCCTTTCTCTGATTTTATTTTTTTTCTTGTAGGTAGGATTTTTCTTGCACAACTTGTCAAGTATTTTAATATTATTAACATGTAGTGGACTTCCTGCCATCTAGGGGAGGGGAGGGGACTGGGGGTAAAATTTGTAATGGAAAGCTTTGTAAAGATCAATGCTGGGGAACTACCCATACATATGTTATACAAATAAAAAGCTTTAATAAAAAAAAGAAAAGGAAAGGAAAGGAAAAGGCTTTATAAAAAATAAAATTAAAAAGAATGAAGAACAAATAACAACAACCTTTTCCTCCAACTATTTTTCTTGGTATCTTATTCTTGAGCAGACAAGTAGCATAGTAAATAGAGTAGCATCCCTGAGTCGGAAGACTCAGTTAAAATCTGACTTCAGACATTTGACACTAGCTGTGTGACCCTGAGCAAGTCCTTTAACAGCAATTGCCTCACCAAAAAATAAAAATAAAAAATATTATCCTTGAATCTAACCTATTTCTCCTTCTCCTTTGACTCCTTATTCAACTTCTCCCTCACCAGATTCAAACTCTGGCCTTCTCAAATTTTCCAAACCCTCCAAGTCACCTTCACAATTCCTTTTTCTCCTTTTTCAACTTATGTCCTTGTTCTGCCGCTGCCAGCTGCAGTCAGAGAATCTAGATTTAGAGTGAGAATGGACTTCCAGAACATCTGGTCCAATTTCTTCCTTTTATTGATGAAGAAGTCAATTCCAAAGGAGATTAACTAATTTGCCTAAGGTTACACAGTTTAAATGAAAAAGAAATGAGATTGAACACAAGCCCTCTAATTGCAGGAGTCAGCTAGATGGCCTTGTAGATAGAGTGCTGGGCCTATAGTTCAAATCTGGCTTTGGATACTCTCTAGCTTTGTGAGCCTTCACAAATCTTTGTTTGCCTTAATCCACTGGAGAAGAAAATGGCAAACCACTCCAATATCTCTGCCAAGAAAATCCCTCATGGGGTCATGGACACGACTGAACAAGAACAATCTCTGACTGTAAAATCAACAATCTCTCTACTTCTCCCACCTGAAATGAAAAACAATTCTCCCAGCCTTGCTTGTCAATAACTTCTTGCATCAGTAACAATCAGTCAATAAACATTTATTAAGTACCTTCTATGTACCAGGTGCTGTGCTAACAAAAAGGAACTTAGGTAAGGAAGCAGAGTTCAGAAAAATTAAAGGAATGGTTGTTTGGTGTTGCTTATATAAAATCTGTCTGGGTTCCTTATTGCCCTGACTGAAGAGATGTTGCATCTCTGAAGATTTCATTCAGCCAAGCTGACATTCATAACCCAGAACTGTGGTCCTGCCACCGCTATTGTACTTTGCTGGAAGCATATTCCATGGTAGTCAAGTGCAAAATGTATTCCTCTGGACAGTTGTTTCTCCCCAAAGCTATGTCTCTGCCACAGCTGTCATTTGAAGAGATTTTACCTTCAGAGCCATCTCTAATTTAACAACTTCCTTTCTGCCTGAGACTTCTTAGCACCTAGTTGGCAAGGTGGATAGAGCATGAGGTCTGAAGTTAAAGAAGTCTGAGTTCAAATCCATCCCTAGATACAGAGTGATCCTGGGCAAATCACTTAGCCTATCTGCCTTGGTTTCCTCAACTGTAAAATGGGATTAAAAATAGAAACTTACCTCACAAATTAGCTAGGAGAATCAAATGAGATAACATTTGTAAAAGCACCTGGCACATGCTGGGTACCATATTAAAATTTATTCCCTCCCATCAATTAAAACTGGATACTGGTACTTTTCCTTCCATTACAGGCTGTCTTAAAGACGGCCCCGTGGGTTACATGCCTCAGGAGTATTTTAAAAGTCCTCTCTTAGAGCTGGCCCATCAGGGTGCCACAAGGCCATTGACCTGCTTCTCTGCTTCCTGTAGATGGAAAAGGGCCACTTAGGCAACAATGGAATGTCTTCTCTCTTTTTGCTTACTCTCAACTAAGGGTTATCTCTCCTAATATCTTCAAGGAAAGTGTTTCATTGTTGTTATTTTAAACCAGCTCTTCCTTGCCCCAGACTATCACAAGGGTCTGTATTTCCTTCTGCCTCCATTTGAGGTCTATCAATATATTCATATGGCCCTCACTACATTTCTCTTTCCAATATAAAATGTCCCCCTTTTCTTATTAACCCTGCAATTAGATCCTGAGTAAGCAATTTTCCTAAGAGTTACACAAAGCTTCAGGTAGACACTTGTAAAAACTGGGGGTGGAACTAGGGATTAGGAACAACATGGTTGTCTCTGCTGACATTTCTTTCCTTGGTTATACTGTGAAACCCCTGAGAACCTCCTACAGTTGATACTAAAAAAAAATGCTGTTTCTCCCTGATTTTATCTACTGCCAACAAGCAACTTCACAAGTGGGGGAGAAATGGATGCCTGTGACCTAATGGCAGCATTAGCTGCTGATTTCCTGCCCTTTTCTGGCAAAGTAATGTCTAAGAGAGCATTGAATGAGATTTGAGAAGTGGTCTCAAGAAGATGAAGAATGGAATTATGTAACAAAGCCATTATTTTCCTTCTTTGAGAGGAAGAGCTGCAATCTGACTGATACCAGATCACTCACCAGTAAATCAGTGTTTATTAAGTATGTATTGTGTGCCAGGCACTGTGCTAATGGCTAGGGATACACAGAAAGGTAAAATGTAATAATTGACTAAGAGGAGATCATAATCTAATGGAGGGAAACAACAAGCAAATAGATGTGTGCCAGCAAACTATATAAGAGATAGAAAGGAAATAATCAACAAAAGGAAGACACTAGAATTAAGAGGAATTGGGGAAGGGTTCCCAAAAAAAGGATTTTAACTGAAATTTGAAGGAACCCCAGAAAGCCAGACAGTGGAAATGAGGAGGGAAAGCATTCCAGCCATGCAGGACAATCAGAAAAAAAAAAAAAAAAAAAAAACACCTGACTAGCGTTAGCAAGAAAAACATATTCAACTTACATCATCTTGCTTGCTGTGATGGGGAAAGGGGAGGTAAGAGAGGGAGGGAAAAAAATTTGGTATTCAAAATCTTACAAAAATGAATGTTGAAAACTATCTCTTCATGTAATTGGAAAAATACTATTAAAATGAAAAAATAAAAAAGAACATATTCTAGGCAAATAAGGCTATATACATAAGATCTATTATAATCTTGGCAATTCTAGGATACATGACTCTAAATAAACCCAAAAAGGAAACCTGAATCTGCCAAAAAAAAAAAAATTGCAGCTAGGATTCAAGACTATTTTCGATGGTCCCTGTCAATTCTCCATGCTAGTTCAGTCTTTGAATAGTTGATAACTTGTATCTATAGATGTAGGAAAAGAAAATATGTAGAGACTGCAATTTATCCAGGGACCAACTTGCAAGAAAATTGCAAATAAAACACTTTAGAACTAAAAGAAGTATGGCAATGTTTGCAAGCCCACAACAACTGGGCAAGAACAGCCGGGGGGGGGGGGGGCACACAAGGGAGATGTATACACAACTGAACAACAACAAATCAATATATACCTTAAATCTTTGCACTCAATCAACTCATACTTTCATTTTAAGGGAAGTTCCTGTGTATTCGTTAATTATTGAGTACAAGGGGCAGCTAAGTGGCGCAGTGGATAGAGCACCAGCCCTGAAGTCAGGCTGACCTGAGTTCAAATGTGATCTCAGACACTTAAGATTTCCTGGCTGTGTGACCCTGGGCAAGTCACTTAACCCCAATTGCCTCAGCAAAAAAAAAAAAATTAAAAAAAAAATTATTGAGTACAATTGTCTGAGAAACACTATTGCCAAAGTCAAAAGTGTCTATGTTCATGAGACTCTTGGAACAAAGGTCCAAGGTGGTTCATTTTATGAGAGTTTGGGTGGAACAGTGGAAAGAATGAGAAAATTAAGTCAGTAGGCCACAGTAGATCTGCTTTAGACCTGAGCTATATGACTCTGGACTTAATCCTTCTGAGTTTCAGTTTCACCAATGGAAAAAAAAAAAAAAAGGATCCTAATCCTCCTCCTACCTATCTCATAGGGTTATTACCAGAAAAGTACTCTATAAACTTCAAAGCATTATATAAATAGGAGCTCTTATGACTTAAATTATTCTAAATAATTTTCAAGTGACCTTTTGAAGAATCTTGAAATTGACTAATTATTGAAAATAATGGAAAGTATTCTTTTCCTCCTCTCCTTGATATGAAATCTAGTTAATTTAGTTTATTCTGGGAGTCCCTGAATTCTGGTGACCTTGAAACATGTGACTATCTTCAAATAAAAGATGCTTCTGTACTTTACCATTACAAAGAATACTGGCTAAACTAGGGATTCAAAATAATAATAGCTACCATTGATATAGCACTTGATGGTCTGCAAAGCATGTCATTATATTATGTCATATCATATATCATATTATATGTTTTATATATATATGATAAAATATATTACAATTCATTATGTAACATTATTTTATGTTGTAATATATATCATTTAACAAAAGTTAGCATTTAAATAATACTTTAAGATTTGTAAACTACTTTATGTTATTTCATTTGATCCTCACAATAATTCTGGGAGGTCAATGCTATTATTATTTCCATTTTATAGATGAGGAAACTAAGGCAGAGATTAAATGACTTGTCCAGAATTGTATATCTCTGTACAGCTAGTCTGACAATGAATTTGAACTCAGACATTCTTGACCCTGAATCCAGTGCCCTAGCAACTCTTGCTAGGTGCTATTATTGTTGCTGTTGCTCATTCATTTGTTGTGTGCCTTTGTGACCCCATTGGGGGTTTTCTGGGCAAAGATACTGAAGTGATTTGTCTTTTTCTTCTTTATCTCATTTTACAACTGAGGAAACTGAGGCAAACAGGGTTAAGTGACTTGGCCAGAGTCACACAGCCAGTAAGCATCTGAGGCCAGATTTGCCCTCAGAAAGAAGGGTCTTCGTGCCTCTGGGCTCAGTATTTACTTCATTGCGCCCTATTTTATAAACAAAAAAATCACAGGAAGAGAAAGATTAAGTGACTTACTTGGAGTCACACAGCCAGCAAATTTCTGGGCATATGATTTGAACTCAGTTCTTTCTGCCCCCAAGTCTAGTATTCTATCTACTACCGCTATTAACTACCTCAGAGAATATAATGGACAAATAAGCTCCAAGAAAGGCACTTGAGCTCTTGGTTCTGTCATTAAACATTACTTTTAGTAAGTAAAATTGTAAGTGGCAAGACTATGATGAAATGGAAAAAGCACAAAGTCACTTTGAGAAGTGAAAGGAATACCAAAGGCTAAGGCCATAGTGTTATAAGGAGCCTGAAAACCTTCTGGTCCAACTCTCCCCACAGCTTTCTTTTATAAGTAAGGCTAGACAGATGTTCACATGGATTATTTGTGCCCAACCTGTGGTAGAGACTCCTAAGCTCATACTGGTCTGATCAGCTATAGTGGGACACACTATAACTTGCCATTTTGGTCCTCTTTGAGAATGAAAGACAACCACCAAGTAACTCTGTGCAGTATACTTTCACATTTTTAAGGAGGCTCAAAAGTGAGTGATAAACAAGGACAACAAGGACATAATCAAGGATATAATCAGTACTGATAAGGCTGTGGAAAGACAGGAAAGAAAGCACTCCCTCTCCCCACCCCACCCCCAGGCTACTGGACAATTGTATGTTGGTCAACCATTTTTTTTTAAAGAGTGAAAATGCTATGTTGTGAACCACACTCAGTTCCCACAGTCCTTTCTCTGGGTGTATATGGCTCTCTTCATCACTGAACAATTGGAACTTGTTTGAATCATCTCATTGTTGAAGAGAGCCACATCCTTCAGAACTGATCATCATATAGTATTGTTGTTGCTGTGTGTAATGATCTCCTGGTTCTGTTCATTTCACTCAGCATCAGTTCATGCAAGTCTCTCCAGGCCTCTCTGAAATCATCTTGTTGGTCATTTCTCACAGAACAATAATATTCCATAACATTCATATACCATAATTTATGCAGCCATTAAGATGACAGGAAAAGATAATGACGAATGTTGGAGGGGATGTGGGAAAAACTGGGACACTGATACATTGTTGGTGGAACTGTGAATGGATCCAACCATTCTGGAGAGCAATCTGGAACTATGCTAAAAAAAGTTATCAAACTGTGCATACCCTTTGATCCAGCAGTGTTTCTACTGGGCCTATATCCCAAAGAGATCTTAAAGGAGGGAAACGGACCCACATGTGCAAAAATGTTTGTGGCAGCCCTTTTTATAGTGGCAAGAAACTGGAAACTGAAAGGATGCCCATCAATTGGAGAATGGCTGAATAAATTATGGTATATGAATGTTATGGAATATTATTGTTCGGTAAGAAATGACCAGCAGGATGATTTCAGAGAGGCTTGGAGAGACTTGCATGAACTGATGCTGAGTGAAATCAGCAGAACCAGGAGAACATTATACACAGCAACAAGACTATACGATGATCAAACCAGTTCCTATTGTTCAGTGATGAAGATAGTCATATACATGCAGAGAGAGGCCTGAGGGAACTGATTGTGAACCACAACACAGCATTTTAACGCTTTCTGTGAATATTTCCCTGCATTTTGTTTTCCTTCTTAGGTTGTTGTTGTTTTTTTTTTTTCTCTTTCTAGATCTGATATTTCTTGTGCAGTAAGATAACTGTATAGATATGTATACATATATTGGATTTGTCATATAATTTAACATGTTTGGCATGTATTAGATTGCCTGTCATCTAGGGGTGGGGGATGGGGGAAGGAGGGGAAAAGCTTGGAACAAAAAAAAAGTTTTGC
Source organism: Myrmecobius fasciatus (assembly GCA_023553655.1). NCBI lineage: Eukaryota > Metazoa > Chordata > Mammalia > Dasyuromorphia > Myrmecobiidae > Myrmecobius > Myrmecobius fasciatus. The sequence continues at coordinate 373,108 of JAJPUD010000269.1, read as the reverse complement.
AAAGGTCAATGTAAAAAAATCACTCATATGTTTGTAAATAAAAAGCTTTTAATAAAAAAAAAATTTATGCAGCCATTCTCCAATTGGTGGGCATCCACTCAGTTTCCAGTTTCTTGCCACTACAAAAAGTGGTCAACCATTCTTAAAAGCGTGTTTATATTAATGAAATTATATAAATGCTATCTTTCCCCCATATATATTGATTATATTATATATCTGTCTTTCTTCTGTCTGCTTCTGAATCTCTCAGTCTCTATCTTTCAGTCTCTGTCTTTCTGTCTCTCTGTCTCTATCTCTGTCTCTGTCTCTATCTCTATCTCTCTCTGTCTCTCCTCTCTCTCTCTGTCTCTCTGTCTTTGTCTCTCTCCCTCCCCCCTCTCTCAGTAGTTCAATGAAATACTGAATAGAGTAACATCTCTAGAGTGAGGAGAACTTGAGTTCAAATTCAGCTTCAGACACTAGCAGTGTGACCCTGAATAAGTCACTTAACCCTGATTGCCTTCAAAAAAGATAAAAATAAATATTCTTCATTATCTGGGATGGCTCTTAGGACCAAGAAGAGAGCTATATAGAGAAATTTAGGCAATGTAAAAACAAAGGCTATTAATAAAAATCCATTTTAAAAAATATTTTATTTTTCTCAATTACATATAAAAACAATTTTTAATATTCATTTTTTAAATTTTGAATTCTAATTTCTATTCTTCCCTCTGTTCCATCTCCTTTATTGAGAAAGCAAGTAATTTGAAATGTGTTATACGTGTGCAGTCATATGAAATATATTTCTATATCAGTCATGTTGTAAAAGAAAAGACAAACAAAAAAAATTTTTAAAAAGCATTCTTCAATCTGCATTCAAACTCCATCAGTTCTTTTTCTGGAGGCAGATAGCATTTTTCATCATAAGTTCTTTGGAAATGTCTTGGATTATTGTATTGCTGTGAATAGTTAAGTCAATCACAATTCCTTATTCTACAATATTGCCATTACTGTATATAATGTTCTTCTAGTTTTGTTCATTTCACTTTGTATCATTTCATATAACTTTCCAGATTAATAAAGTCTATTTTAAAAATAATTAATTAATCCAAGCTATATAAATACATAATTACTTTTTGACTTAGAGATTACACTACTAAGCATATATTCCAAAGAGGTTGGTAACAAAAAAACTCCCACACACATCAAAATATTTAGAGCAGTTCTTTTTGTAGAAGCAAAAATTGGAAACAGAGCAGATGGCCGTTGACGGGGTAATAGCTAAATAAATTGTAGTACATGAAGGGTAATGAAATATTACCAAGGTATAAGAAACTGTGAATATGAAGAATACAGTGAGGCATGGAAAACTCACATCAAGTGATATAGTACAATAAGAGACCAGAAAAACTATATATACAAGAACTACAGTGATAGAAATGGAAAGAACAATAGCAAAACAATAAAAATTCAGGGCTGTGAAATTATAATGACCAAGTTCCATTCCAGAGTAGAAATGTGAAAATGCACCTTCTTCCCTTCTTTCCAGCAGTGAGAGATTATGGGTGTAGAGCATGGTATATAAAGTCACACTTGCTTTTATTTGCTAGTTAGTTTTGCTAAACCATTTTTATACTCTTTATGTGACCTTAGGAAAGTTATTTTATCTTTTCTTGTTTTGGGGTAAAGACATAAAATTGTTAAAAACAAAAAAAAGTTCAGACTTTTATCGATAGAGGAAATTTCCTTTTCTGAGTTCCCTATGCCAATAAAATTATAGATCTAGTCCCTTATTTGTATCTTTCTTTAAAAAAAAAAATAACAAAAACAACCCATGCCCCAATGAACTCATTTTCTAAGGCAAAGGGGGCAGAAAGGAGCAGGAGCAGGAGAAACAACACTCAAACAACTGCATCCTAATAAGATATATACAGGATAAATTAGGGGTACTCTCAAAGGGAAAGCACTAAGATTGAGGACTGGGAAAGTTTTCTTACAAAGGTGAGATTTTAGCCGAGACTTGAAGCTAGGAGGTAGAGATGATAGATAGAGGTCTGGGCTGGGGAACAGGCAGCAAAAATGCTCAGAATTATAAAATGGAGTATTAGCGCTCAAGTAATAGCAAGAAGACAAGTTGTTGGATCACTAAGTATGTAAAAGAGAGTACTAAGTGGAAGAAGACTTAAAAAGGTAGGAAGGGAACAGGTTATAAAAGGCTTTGCAAGCCAAACTGAAGATTTTATATTTAATCCTGGAGGTAATAGGGAGCTGGAGGCAGCTAGTGACAGAAGTAGAGTATTTGGTCTGGAGTCAGGAAGACCAGAGTTCAAATCTAGCCTTAGACATTTTCTAGCCATGTGACCCTGGGCAAGTCTGATTGCCTGACAAAAATGAATCCGCTGGAGAAGGAAATGACAAACCATTTCAGTGCCTTTGCCAAAAAATTAAATGGAATCTTGAAGGGTCCCCAAAAAAGAATCACAAAGAGCCAAACATGATTGGAATGATTGGATAATGAAAAATATGGAGGTTATTGAATAAGGGGGTGATATGGTCAGATCCATGTTTTTGGAAAATCAATTTATCAGCTGAGAAGAAAATAGATTGGAATGAGAAAGAGATGAGACAAAAAGACCAACCAACAGGCTATTGCAATAGTCCTGGCATGAATTATTTATATTCTAATAGGAAAGACAAGTATTTGTGAAAAGATGCCGCATAAAAATAAATCTAATAAATACATGCAAAACAGTTAAATGTAATTTTGCAATACCCTGTCCATCGTGCTTGTTTTCCAAAGTCATATTTGCATTGCTGCTCATTGTTGGAAGTTACCATCATAAAAAGCCATCTTCAGTTCTGGTGTTGATAGGGCTCCAACAACTATCTCAGGAGCAGCATTGGTCTGGAACTATATAGCTGTTGATATGCTCAGGGCCACAGAAACTACCACAAGTGTCAGCCACAAGGTCATGCTATGGAAGATCTGAATGTTTACTAAACCAAATGCCTTTCACTATAGCTGGTCTTAAAATTTAGTGTTAGATCAAGATATTCAGTGTTTCCTGGATTGCTTGTTACTACTTCTCTTCTATCCCCTGAATTCCTATCACTCAAAAGTGCTTCTCAAATCTCCCTTTTTGTATATTTTACTTAGATTTCTCTGTTATGGTGGAACTTGAACCCAGAGACTGAGAAGAACCAATGGCTAAAATAATATTCTTTTTGAATCCCAACTGAATTCTTCTGCCCATGATAGCCGTCTTGTCCCATTGATATCTGGAACTATTATTACTCCTACTGTCATCACCAAAACCATCAGGGAAGAGGCAGATCCTGAGATTTAGTAGACGTACTCAGGCAGTCAATTGAGGACATTATTGTTTAACTTTATACTTCTCAGAGCCATGATTGAAGATATCACTAAGTTGGCTAACTCATAGCATTAGCCATGAAGGCAGGTTGCAAAAATCATCATAAAAGCTTTTTTCTCACTTAAAATTATTCAGCTGTATAATAACCATCTTTCACATTTTGATTGATGCCTGCTTCTAAATATAGATTACTTTGGTGATAGCAACTGTTTCTTATTCCCTCAAGAAGAGATTTGAGAGATGACAAGCCTGAGCCAATATTGAGCCATTCATTCCCATGGCACCTGTGGTGCCCTGTTTCAATAGTCTAACCATCTACCCACTAATCTCTAGCTGGATGTCTTACCACTTAATAACATGATATGGACATAGAAATGGATGTTACAAGACTGTCCTAAGACCAGAGATATACCCTTTGCTTCCTACTAAAATCAGACTATTCCCACCCCTACCTTCTTTATACAAGAAGGAGTACTCCTCACAGTATTTTGTGTCTACCAACCCTTTTCCTGGTATGTCCATCAGCCTATATTCCTGAGTTCAATGGAGCATTCTTTCTGATCCTACTGATGGAACTTTTCCTACAGCATCCAGGTGTCCATATCAATATTCTTGCACTTGGGAATGATTCTTGTCCTGCATACAGCCATCTCTAAACCACAAGGCTAGTGCACCAACCCCTGCAAAACTATGTCAATTGTTTCAGAACTAGATCAATGCAATGCATCACTATGGATTTTCAAGCAAGCAGTTTCTCTATTGATAAAACTATCAGGTAGTTCTAACAGACATGGCTAAGTTATTATTTATCCACTGAATCAGGTACCAACTGAACATGCTCATACAACTCATTGTCCCCCTTATCTTCCTCTGCCCCTGCCTAATCCCTTTGCGGAGGAATTCCAAAAGGTTGTTGTTATTCTTCATTCACACCTGCCTCTTCGTGATCCCACTTGGAGTTTTCTTGACAAGAAGTGGTTCGCCATTTCCTTCTCCAGCTCACTTTACAGATGAGCAAAGTGAGGGAAAGTAAATGAAGTGACTTACCTAGGCACATACAACTAGAATTCAGGAAGAGAAGTCTCCTTGACTTTGGACCCAGAACTCTATCCATTATACCACCTAGCTGCCCCAATTGTTCAGTTATATTCAATTGTGTTCCAAAAAGTGGGCCTACACTAAAATATAAAGTATATAATACTTGATGGCCCCAGATAGAAGTGGCTCAACTGGATCTAGGGATTCCTTGAGGTCTAAAAAGTCCAAATATTAAATAGTTCTTATGCTCTCCTCAAAAAGCTTATTGAAGCTTTGCACCTGGACCTTAGATCACCTCCCAGAGGCAAGTTATATCTTGGCTCATGTTAGCTGCACCAGGTTTGTTGGCAAGCTTATCATACCTGAGAAAATTATTTAGCTTCTCTGGGTTTTAGTTTTTCTCACAGTATGAAGATCACTGGAAGTGTCCTGCCCCATATTCTAAGCAAGGAGTCAGTTTTGAACCAGAGGGGTCCTGCCTTATTCATAACAGAAGGCTATGTCTTTAATCCAGTCAACATTACTTATTAGGGACCATTCTTTTCTGAGACCAATTATATTGACCAGAATCCAAGAAGAGTAAGGAAGATTATCCTCCTCTATTCAATTCTCCATTCCAAATACCTAAAAAACTATTTGGCATTAGTTATTAAATTATTATTTATATTATATTATATATTATATTATAATATTGCAGTATTCAATCAACTAACAAGCATTTATTTTTAATTTACTATTATGTAGTTTGTAAATAATGTAAATTCAAAGAATTTTTTAAAAACAGTCTGAACTCTGAAGTATCACCTCATATCTCTCAGATTAACAACGATGACAGGAAAAGATAATAACAAATGTTGGAGGGGATATGGGAAAACTGGAACACTAATAAATTGTTGGTAGAGTTGTGAACTGATCCAACCATTCTGGAAGCAATTTGGACCTATGTTCATAGGGCTATAAAACTGTGCATTCCTTTTGATCCAGTAGTCTGACTACTGGGTCTGGATTGGAGGGTGAAAGAGAAATCAGGAAACAATTCAAAGCAGTAGGGAATAAACACCCCTGTTCTCAGAGAGCTGAAATCAAAGGAAGCTGAGTTTCCAAAGTAGAACAGTCAACTACAAAATGTACCAATACTATATTGATTCAATCATTCTGGAGAGTAATTTGGAACTATGCCCAAAGAGCTATCACTGTGCATACCCTTTGATCCAGCAGTGTCTGTACTGGCCTTGTATCCCAAAGAGATCTTAAAGGAGGGAAAGGGACCCACATGTACAAAAATGTTTGTGGCAGCCCTTTTTATAGTAGCAAGAAACTGGAAACTGAATGGATGCCCATCAATTGGAGAATGGCTGCATAAATTATGGTATATGAATGTTATGGAATATTATTGTTCTGTAAGAAATGATCAGGAGGATGATTTCAGAAAGTTCTGGAGAGATTTAAAGGAACTGATATTAAATGAAATGAGGAGAACCAGATCATTGTATACAGCAACAACAAGATTATATGATGATTAATTCTGACGGACATGGCTCTTTTTAACAATGAGACAATTCAGGCCAGTTTCAATGATCTTGTGATGAAGAGAACCATCTGCACTCAGAGAGAGGATTGTAGGACCTGAGTGTGGATCACTACATTGTATTTTTACTCTTTTGGTTGTTGTTTGCTTGCATTTTGTTTTCTTTCTCATTTTTTTTCCCTTTTTGATCTGGTTTTTCTTGAGCAGCATGATAAAAGTAGAAATATGTATAGAATTGCACATGCTTAACATGTATTGGATTACTTGCCCTCTAGGAGAGGAGGTGGCAGAAAGAGAGGGGAAAAAATTGGAACACAGGGTTTTGAAAGGGCGAATGTATATATTTTGAAAATAAAAAGTTTTAATAATAAAAAATGAATCTATATCATTGGAACAACTAAATGACTCAGTGAATAGAGTTCCAGGTCTGAAAACAGGAAGATTCATCTTCCTGAATTCAAATCTAGTCTCAGATACTAGCTATGTGACCTTGAGCAATTCACTTAACTCTGTTTGCCTCAGTTTCCTCATCTATAAAATGAGCTGGAGAAGGAAATGGCAAACCACTCCAGTATCTTTTCCAAGAAAATCCCAAATGGGGTCATGAAGAGTTGGACATGATTAAAATGACTGAAAAACAGAAATGAGTATCAACCAATCTACACCTTCTTTTCCTGTGTGATATATGTTCCTGTCTCTTATTCAAAATATTCAGATCTTCCTATAGGTTTCTAAACTACTGTGACTGCTATGCCCCCAAAAGAACAAAGTTAAAAAATAAACATATACATAAACATAAACACACACTTAAATTGTGTGTGTGTGTGTGTGTGTGTGTGTGTGTGTGTCATGGCTGTGGTAAAGAATTGAAAACTAAGAGGGTATCCATTAGTGGGGAGTGGCTGAACATACTGTAATAAAGGAATGTAACAGAATGCAATGATGAAATGAAGTCTCAAAAAAGTCTTATAAGTACTGATCCAAAATGAGATGGAGAGAACAATTTATAAAATAATACTGAAAAGATAAAAACCACTTAGAAAAACTTAAGAACTCTGATCAATATCACAACCAACCCACTATTCCAAAAACCCATGATGAATGCTGTTCATCTCCTTACACAGAGGTGATGGATTAAGGGATTAAGAACAGCTTTTGTTTTGTTTTGGTTTCTGGACATGGACAATGCAAGAATTGTTTGCTTTATGCAAATTTTTAACAAAGATTTTGACAGTCTTTCTTTTTTCATTGGAAGGAAAGAGAAGGAAAACTAAATTTTTATTAACTGAAAAATAATTTCATTTCATTTTTAAAATCTGCTATGGCTATGAATATGATACTTAGGCTATCTGTTTTCTCTCATTTTCATTTTATGACTGGCCTATCTTCTTTTGCATTCATTAATTTCCTGGGTAATATTATAATTGGGTGGCACAGTGGATAGAGCACAAGATCTGGAGTCAAGAAGATTTGATTTCATATCTAATCTCAGACATTTACTAGTTGTGTGATGCTGGGCAAATTACTTAATCTTTGCCTCAGTTTCCTCAATTGTAAAATGAGAATTATAATAGCACCTACTTCATAGAGTTGTTATTAGGAGCAAATGAGATAATATTTATAAAACACTTAGCATAGTGCATGGTATATTGTAGGTACTATATAAATAAGAATGATTACATTATAATATTTACATTGCTTTTTAAGCACAGGTAATTGTGGGCATAAATAACCTAAGACAATCAATATGTAAATATGAATTATTATATAATTCATAGAATGAAAATTTATGAATCTATTTTATTTCCCTCTAACAAAAAGTCTTCTGAATATAATTTAACCTTTTTGTAATGACTTTGTTATATTCCACTGTAATACAATGATCCCTTAAGGAATTTAGCTCTCACTGATTTTACTTATAATGCTATAATTCTCTGGTTATGATTCTGCTAGTTCCATTATTTCCCATTTTAGTGATGGAATCATGGATGATTGAGTTTACTAGGGCCTTTTGCTCTGAAATCATAAAATCACAGAATTTTACAATTGAAAGAGACTTTGTAGATCCCTTGATAACAAATAAGAATTGCTGCTTCCTTAGTTGCTTTCCATGCGGAAACAGAAGGAACTTGTGTTTTCCAGAGAAGCTGAAGAATTTGGGAACAGCTGTTGTTCAAGACAGAACCTACATTACTCACTTAGAACTATGCCAAAAAGAAGTCAGCCTCCCATTGGGAAGTAATGATGCTGCAATGTATATGAGACCCAGACCAAGATGCTTCTAATCCCCTGGAGAAAATGGCAGAGCTATACCTCAACATTAGGACACTTGGGAAGTTTGCACTGAGATGTGTTATACTGCAGAACTCTGTCTTACAGTATTCTATAATTGGGTTTCTTATTTCCTATATACTGAAAATATATTTTCTTTTGATCCTGTATCATCTGGTTTATTGAATCCTTAAAAGAGTGACATTCCTTATAGCTCTTTGTTGTATTTGTGTATGTCTGAAGGGATTTGGAAATATATTGCAATCTGATCAAATATTAACAGACATGTTTGAGAAGGTTTTCTAAAACCACAATAGGGTTTTGTGGTAAAAAGAAGAGAAGATAAGGTTCTTCTTGCTTAGTCATTTCGGATTCATTGAGACCCCATTTGGAAGTTTTCTTGGAGCAATTTGCCATTTGCTTCTCTAATTTCACAGATGAGGAAACTGAGGCAAACAAGATTAAGTGATTTGCCTAGCCAATAAGTATATGAGGCCAGATTTATACTCAGGTCTTCCTGACTCTAAACCCATTGCTTTAACTCATGTACCACGTAACTGCTCTTGAAGGTAAAGTACTTTATCCATTTATTTTAGTCCCATAATTTTGCAAATGAGGAAACTGAGTCTCAGAAAAGCTAAAAGATTTGCCCAGTCACATAGTTAGTGAAAGGTCTTTCCAATGTACCTCATGTAATTTCTCTGGATTGTTCCAGCTGATGTTTTGGGTTGTTTTTTTGTTTGTTTGTTTGTTTCTCCTCTGTTCTCTGCTATGTCTTCTTTTCAAGATCAATATATCTGTTTTTTGCTGCCAGCATTATCACCCCCACTACTTTCCAACTTTTTCTGCTATTTTTCTGCTATTCATATTCTCATTCTCTGATTGTAACTTAAGGCAAAACTGGTGATTGTTAAGGGAAAATAGAAAATTACCTGGTCAAAATAGAATCAAATATACTTTTTTTAAAAAGAGAAGAACTGGCATCTCTCCATTCTACAGCACAAAGCACATAGCCATGGATTACCTCTTTTCATTAATTTTGTTATTTGTTTATGTTATAATATGTTTTCTTTGGGATAATTCTGCTGATTCACACTGACATTGAAAAGTTAAGTACCCACAAAGGATATGAACAGACAATTTTCAGACAAAGAAATTAAAGCCATTTCTAATCATAAGAAAAAATGCAGGGGCAGCTAAGTGGCACAGTGGATAGAGCACCAGCCTTGAAGTCAGGAGGACCTGAGTTCAAATTTGGCCTCAGACACTTAACACTTCCTGACTGTGTGACCCTGGACAAGTCACTTAACCCCAATTGCCTCAGCCAAAAACTCTGAGGAGAGATCTCACATTTAGGTTCTGGGTACCTGACTTTTTTTTTTAATAGTTGCTTTTTATTTTTCAAAATATATGCCCCCCCAAAAAAACCACCTCTAAATTACTACTGATTAGAGAAATGCAAATTAAGATAACTTTTGAGGTACCACTTCACACCTCTAAAACTGGCTAAGACAGAAAAAGATAATGATAAATGTTGGAGGGCATATAGGAAAACTGGGACATTAATACTTTGTTGGTGGAATTGTGCTGATCTAACCATTCTAAAAAACAATTTGGAACTGTGCCCAAAGGACTATAAAATTGTGCAAATTTGATCTCTTCTGGCTCTGTATGCCAAAAAAGGATAATAAAAAAGAGAAAGGGACCCACATGTGCAAAAATATTTGTAGTAGCTCTTTTTGTAGAGGCAAGGAACTAACAACTGTGTGGATGTCCATCAATTAGGGAATGGCTGAATAAGTTAATGTCTACAAATGTAATGGAATATTATTGTTCTATAATAAACAATCAATAGGGTGATTTCAGAAAGGCCTAGAAACACCTGAAATGATGCTAAGTGAAGTAAGTAAAACCAAGAGAACATTGTATACAGTAACAATTATGTGATGATTATGTGATGATCAGCTGTGATGCACTTGGCTCTTTTCAGCAATGAAGTGATTCAAGCCAGTTCTAATAGACTTATGAAGGAGATAGCCATGTGCACACAGAGAGAGAGCTATGGATAGTGAATGTGGACCACAACATAGTATTTTCACCATTTTTGTTGTTGTTTGCTTACTTTTTCCTTTCTCATTTTTTTTTCCTTTTTGATCTGATTTTCCTTGTGCAGCATGATAAATATGGAAATATGTTTAGAAGAATTGCAGATGTTTAAAAATATATTGGATTGCTTGCTCTATAGGGGAAGGGATAGGGGAAGGGAGAAAGAAAAATTTGGAGCACAAGGTTTTACAAGGATGAGTGTTGAAAACTATCTTTGCATATATTTTGAAAAATAAAAAGCTACTATAAAAAAAAAAGTCAGGTACCCAGAACCTAAATGTGAGATCTCTCCTCAGAGTTACAATTACAATTGTACTACCATATAACTCATAAGCCCCTGCCAGTGTGTCTTCTAGCACAATTAAAAGAAATATGTATTGGCTATCAATTAGTCATCCTGACTAAATTAGCTTTGAAAAGGGAGTACAGTCATAGTTGTAATGTTCCTGGAAAATGGTACAAAAGTAAAAAATGTGAATGTTGATATATGTAACCTATGGGAAATAAGGGGTTAGGTTCCCATAACTGCCAAATTTTGTAATTTTTCCCGAGAGATTGTTGAAATGTACTTTTCTGCAAACATTAATAATAAAATACTGATTCTGATGACACACTTTTCCATGAAGTAACCCATAAAGTTCAATCCCACAAAATAAACTTGGTATATATCTTTTCTCGATAGTAATTCCCTAGAATTCTGTGTCCTTTAAACTAACATTTTAATTTTTAAAAAGACTGATTTCAGATAATATCTACTTTTTATAACACATGAAATCTATAATATCATAAATACTGTACAGAAAATAAAATCCTTATTTTAACCTGAATCTTTCCTTCTACAGAAGGTATCAGAGGGTATGAGTGCATTTGACTATCTACTATATTGCTGTAGACCTCTCTACCTTGGCTGCCCTCTGAGAGCCAAGAAGAAGTTGCTGGGACTTTAGTTGCTGCTGTCAGAAGATGGGAGACTAGAGAGATCCAAACAACCTTTGACACTGTCCTTGACTGCTGATGCATGGCAGAGATCATGAAGGACACAACAAACTTGAAATAATATGTCAGCAATAAAGCTTCATGAACCATTTGAGATCCTTATGGGTCTTAGCGTATGGGAACATAGAAAAAGCAAGTACATCTAACCTTGAAGCTGCAATTGATGGTAGAATTGTCAGACTTGATATCTCTATCCAGCTGGTCAATTATGCTAGTAGTGGCTGTAGACATTTAGCACAAAGTCTGCCTAACATTTTTATTTTATCATTAAGCCACATCCCTGACTTTGTACACTTGGGCTTACAACTCAAAGGACTTCCATTTTATTTGGGGGATAAATAATACCAGTAAGTAAAGAATCTAGTAATGGATTCTGACTGCTCCACAGACTTGTAGATATCACATGTCTCATTTCTTTTATATTGTACATAGCTACAAATGTGCATAGTTATCAACCCAAAAATGACAATCAAGTTACCAATAAAATCATAAGAATGCTTGAAGTTACAAAAGTTTAATGTGCAAATGTTAAGAAGATTTACTGAGATGGTAAAGAAAATAGACAAAAATTATGCCCACAAAAAAAAAAAGACAAAGAAAACCTATTTGTACAAAAATATTCACAGTAGTTTTTTTGTGAGGGCTAAGAATTGGAAATTGAAGAGATGCCTATCAATTGGGGAATGGCTGAATAAGCTGGGGTATATGATTGTAATGGGATGTTATTGTGTTATAAGAAATGATAAGTAGGATAATTTTTAAAAATTTGGACTTAACATGAGCTGATGCAAAATTTAGTGAGCAGAACCAGAATATTGTACACAGTCACAGCAATGTTGTATGATGCAGAATTGTAAATGACTTAGCTATTCTCAGCAAGACAATCACAAAGGACTTATAATAAAATGTAAAATGCAGAGAAAAAAACATTATATAGTCTGAATACAGAATGAAGCATGCTACTTTTCATCTTCTTGTATTAGTGTCTTCTTGTACAAAATTATTAATATGGAAATGTTTTACATGATTGCACATGTATAATTGATATTTGATTGCTCACCATCTTGGTTGGGAGGGAGAGATGAGGAAGGGTAGGATAGAATTTTAAAAAATAAAAAAAGTAAAAACCTGTTTTAACATGTAATTGGGGGAAATAAAATATTAATTTTTTTTACTTTATTAAAGTCTATGACAGTATATAGAAAGTCCAGGAGAAAATGGGTTAAACTGATGCTAGGTGAAATGAGCAGAACCACAAGATCATTATACATGGCAACAACAAGATTATACAATGATCAGTTCTGATGGATGTGATTTTTTTCAACAAGGAGGTGCTTGAAGCCAGTTCCAATGATCTTGTGATGAAGAGAGCCATCTACACCCAGAGAGAGGAGTGTAGGAACTGAGTGTGGTTCACAACATAGCATTTTCATTCTTTTTTGTTGTTGTTTGCTAGCATTTTATTTTCTTTCTAATTTTTTTCCTATTTGCTTGTATTTTGTTCTTTGTGGCTGAGACAGGTGGTTTATTTTTCCCTTGTATTTTCTACAGTACCCCTTACAAAGTAATTATTCCATAAATACTTGTTGATTTGTGAATGACTTACACACTTAGTTTAGGAATTCAGAGAAGGGAAGTATAGTGAGCTGTAGTAATTAGGAAAAATATTGGTTGGATTTGATCTTGAGGGACAGATAGGGTTCAGACAGACTCAGAGGTGAAATGACCAACATGCATAAATATGATTACCACAGGGATGGAAAGAAGTCTGGCTGGAAGAGAATGTTAATTCTAGGAAAGATGTAATTGGAAAAGGACAGAGAAGATGAATGTCTGCTACTTGGGCAGATCTCTTCCAGAGTTCCCACTCTAGAATTCCCAGTCCTGATCTTAGGACTGGCAGAGAGCCTGACCTGACTGACAAGCTGACTCCTCCTGCCCTTTTGGGCAGCTTTGGAGAGCTGAGTAGAACTGAGACAATGGAACCATGGAGAACAACCACAATGAATGGGAAGGAAGAATTGCAGTAGAAGAAGGAGTGTTAGGTATTGTACCTAAAGGCAGCGGGTCTTATCTCTATGTTAAGAGTCTCACCTCTTGGTTAAGAGCTTTGGTGCGCATTCCGGTCAAGGTCACACTCAGCATGTCTATTCAAAGGAGTGTCATGAGGAGCCAGAGGATAGATTATGGCAGTTCTTTATTCAGGATCTTATTGTTTCCATTGCTGTGCCATCTTTCCCTTACCACTTCTCCTAGCTTCATCTTATCACCTGACCCCTCCTCCTTGCCTACCTTCCTTTCCTTTCCCACTCTGTAACCACACCATTTGCCCATATTCCCACACCCAATCATCAGTAATTAAGTTTGTATTGAAAGGAGGTATTCAATTTTGGAGGGTCTAATTCTTTTTTCAATAACAGAGCACTTCCTCAAAACAAGCTGTTTTCTAAGACCACTTTAGACAGCCATTATCATTATAATGAAACCATTACCAGCAATCTTTGGCCACACCCTTTGATCCTCAATTCATGGACAAACTTCTTTTACTGGGGTCCCAAAATTTCAGACCCTGACAAAGGAGTTCACCAGCTTCTGCCTCCAGAAGACACTTTTGTGTGGAACTCATGATGCTGAAACTCACCCAAAGGGCAAAACCCAAAGCTGTAACTCTTTTCTTTTCCTTATTTTCTTTCCTTTTCTTCCAAGAAGGCATATACCTAAAGAATCCAAGAGAGTATTGCTTAAAAGTCTGTTTACAATGCTTGTCACACAGTAAGCACTTAATAAATGTTTGTTTCCATTTTGTATGACTTCATATGTATAATGCTTATCATATGGCTTGCCTTCTCAATTGGCATGAGAAGGATAGAATTTGGAACTCAAACATTTTAAAATGAATGTTAAAAATATATAATTTTAAAAAATTAAAGTTAAATATTTCCTTCCTTTTTTTCTTTTATTCCTCCATCATTTCCTTCTTTTCTGTCTATTTTGCTTCTTAAAAGAACATTTTTGATAGATGCTATTAGCCATTCACATGGCTAATCTGGTTATATCATTGGAGATACATTTAAGTAGAAGCAATTGTAGAGGAAACAATGTCAGGAGATAGAAATAGACTTAAAACGTGTTTTACTCCTGTGTCATCTCTGGCTGGGGGCTCAGAGGTAGAGAAATTACTATACTGAGAACCCCTAAACAATGAGCCAGCAGACTCTTGAGGGGCTAATATCTGATTGGACTGATACTGAGTCAAGGCCTCCACCATATTTCTAGATTTGGTTTGAGAAGACAATCACCACTGGAGAAGAGTAGTTAAGGGAGTGTCTAAATATTCCAGAGGAGGAATTCAAGCCATATTCAAGAGGAAGACTAGTCTCAATTTACAAAGAGGTTGGGGGACAAATAATAGTTATCAGCAGCCCTTGCTAGTTGGCTAGTTCATCTCACAATCATACCTCAGCTAGCTAACTTTGGAAAGGTAAATCAGATGTAGCTACATTCTGGGAAGAGAAGGCTAAAATTTAGACTTTGTTTTAGAGATAATAAGGTGAATCACTGGATTTTAAAGAGATATGATGTGATAACAATGATCTGTTTGAAGAATCATCTGGTGGATTTAGCAAAAAGAGTAGAGGCAAATAGATTATTAGGAAGATTCTGTTGATATCTGAACCTAAAATGATGAGAACCTAGACTAAGGTGATAGCAACTGGAATAGAATAGATGTGAGAGACTTTTTCAAGGAAGAAACAACAGAACTTAGTGACTGAGATGTACAGACTCCACCATGAGGAAGTATGGAAGATTGGGAAAGTAACAGGTGGGAACAATCTTTGCCTATAAGAGTGACATGCAAATGGCATTTTTCCTGTATCACTAAGTCAGTAATCATTTATTAAGCATCTTATTTCTCAGTCACTGCTCTAAGTGCTAAAGATAGAGAAAAAGACAAAAATTATAGTTCTTTGTCCTTGAGGAACTCAATTTCTATCCTCTATCCATCATTTTCCCCAACCAGATAATCCACAATTAGTATGGGCCACCTCTCTCTGGCCCTTGATTGCCCCCCAGTGGACACTTGCTTTCTGTTGCATGGCACACATTAACTCCTCATGAGTTGAAGATAGTTGCTTGGGCTGGTCAGTGACTTTTTGTTTTATGGACAAGTACTACCACTAACCTATCATTCCATGTGGGCTTTCTGGGTCAGGAAACTGAAGCTGCTTTTGGATGCTTCAGGTATCCAAAGAGTCTAGTCAGTCAGGTGACTGCCATAGCAGGAGTAAATTCAGAGAAGTGCCCATAAAGGACTTTCTGGCAAAGGTGAAATAGAAAGCTATGGCTTCTTATTCTGGAGGAGGAAAGAGCTAATTTTTGTTATTAAAGTAATTTTAGTTAAAGAAAACATAAGATGGTAATTTTCATTTTCAAAAATGTTAATTTTCTCTAAAGCTCAAAAGAAGATCCTTGTGGAATAGAGATTATAATGACTTATTATCACCTGGCATCTCTTCCTCCTTTTATGCCTTAATTATCATCATTTCTCAAAGCCTTGTCTTCTGAGGCTGTTCTCTTAGAGAACTCATTCACTGGGAATCTGCATGGTCTAATGTTGAGAGTGCTAGATTCAGGCCTTTAACATTTACTAGCTGTGACTAAAAACAATTTATTTAACCATTTTCCTCTTTTTTATATCCTACTTGCATTATTTATTCCACAGGACTATTGTGGAGCTCCAATGAGATAGTTAATGAATTACAAAGCATTTTACATACTTTAAACTGTTCCAGAAATGTTTGTGACTTATATGAATAATTATTCATATTTATTTATTCTCCAGCCTTTAGTTATCTCTTTTTTTTTTAAATGACTCATAAAGCTATATCTCCAGCATGGAGCTCTCATTTGAGTTTTTATCCCATATCTAGAGCTGCCTAAAGTATGCATTCTCTCTGATGTCCTCGGACCACCTCAAATTTATCATATCAAAATATCCCAAATATACAGTACATTCTCTTCTTGTCCAAATCATGTTTTTCCTCCTTTCTCATTGGCCTTTGTTTTCCTTATTTTACTTCTTCTTGGTTTCAGGAAAAAGACATGCAGTCACTGATCTTTAAATTTAAAAATGTAAGAGACCTAAGGGACAATTTTATCTAAACTCCCCATTTTACAGATGAGAAAAAAATGAGACTTAAAGAGGTGAAGTGATTTGCCTAAATCACAAAGATCATAAGCTGAGCCAGGTTTAATTCAATTCAATAAACACCTATTAAGCACCTGCTATGTGCCAGGAACTGCACTGAGAACTGGGTATACAATTAAAAATTCAAAAACAAACAAACAAAAAAAAACACTCCTCACCCTCAAAGAGCTTACAATCTAATTGGGTACACAACACACAAAAAGAGGAACACGGGGACAGAGGGATGGAGGGATAAGAAGGAAGGGGAAACACACAACATGATCCCATGCCATTGATACCAAGCAGAGCAGCAAACACAAAATCCAATGATCTGAGAATTCAGTATCTGCCTTTTATAAAGGAAGGCATTGGCAGGAATTTGGTACACCTCTCTCCAGCCCTCCAATCAAAAGGAAAGACTGGAAAAGGTGTCAATTAAGGGTTGAGTTAGCAATATGATGATGGCAATAGCAGTGATGAGATTAACCTAGGAGGGTCACCTTGTTCTATGGACTTGATACCAGGCAGCAGATGCATGCTGATCAACAGTGAGGTCTGACCCATAAGTAGTCACAGCACTTCACGTCTAGACAGTTGATGAGAAGGGGGACTCAGCCTGGGGGAAAAAATTTACGTGTTCTATCAATGTGAGTTATTGTTACCTATGAGATGACATTCTGTCTTCCTGTTGCCAAGTCTAAATAATGACATGGTGGAACTATCATTGTATCCTCATCAAATGCCAATAAACCAACAGAACAATATAAAGAGAAAAATGTCTGCTATTGTTTGTAAACACATTTGTTAGGCTTTGGCGTCTTTCCTGCCATCTTCCCTGAAATATACACCTCTAACTTCCTGTTGTGCTCTAGGATTACAGGAAGAATTGCTCTGGTTGATAGGAAAACTTAGTTTATTCTTGGAAGGTCATCACTGAAGTTATGAGAGGAAATGAGAAAAAACAGAAAGGGAAAGAGTAAAAGAAGAGAAAAATACTTAAAAGTGAGATAGGAGGGGGAAGGGGAAAGGAAAAGAAAGGGAGAGAAAAGAAAAAAGAGCATAAAATAAGCAAAGAAGGGAGGAGAGAAAGAAATGAAGAGAAAAGGAAAAAGGAAAGGGGAGAAGGGGAATGGGAAGGGGAGAAAGAATGAAATATAAGCAAATCAAGAAGTAGATTTATGCACTGGTAAAGGCCACCTCATAGTGCAGCACTTCTTTGAGCATTTGTGTTTACAATAAGGGAGAATCAAATCTTTAAAATGATAAAGTTTTAAAATCCACTATTCAGATGAGTTATGCAAAATAAAGCAGTTAAGTTCCAGGAAGGATTTCCTCTCTCCTACAAATATTATCCAGGATGCCAGGTGTGGAAAGATTGTTTGGAATAGCGAACCTTCCTCTTGTGTACCCCAGAATAAAAGAAGAAAAAAGCATCCCTTCCTCTGAACAATGGCCATCACCACTTCCTTTTGTGCTGGGAGGCAGGAAGTCTACCCTTAGTCAGTGACCCTCCAGATTTACCTCAGCTTTCCTCACTGGGAAGGAGAAAAGGGGGACAGATCTCATAAGGAGTCTTGTAATCAGGTCAAGTCTGAAAAGGATCCTTGCCTTTGTGAAGTAATATACCTAAGGAAACCCTCCCCAGGTCTATAAAAATATACTCAAGAAAGAAGGCAACTTTAGCTACCCTTCACCAAGTATAAATACTTTGGGCTTTGCCAGCTTTCAAGGGAGAGGCTCTGAAATCAGAGAATGAGAGCCGTCACCAATTACAAGCCCAAGTTCCACCTAAATACCCCAAATCAAAGCTTTTAGGCAGGCCATCATTATGTCTATTTCCCTCCTGCTGTTTGGGCAACATTGGAGTCAGCCGGTGAAGCAAGACAAATGTCATCAAGGCAGCAGGGGAAAGACAGACCCATTTAGAATGTGCCTGTCTTCCAACCTGATGACTCACTCCATGTTGCCATTTATAATTCTGGAGTCTGGGAAGGGAAGGAGGAAATGAGGAGGAAAAGAGTGGGCAGAGTTATGCAGCCAATTTGTTTTCCTATTTCAGATGACTTTTTAATGAGATTTCTCCTTAGGAGCTCTCTGAGGCTATGCTTAAAGTTTTCCTGACAGGCAAGTGAGCAGAGACTTAAATCAGTCAGAATCAGGCCTTTGTTTTATTTTAAAGAGGCAGTACCCTTTTTGGAGGCAAAGTTAAAAGGATTGGGATATAGAAAGGGAATTCTACCACCCATTTCTGAGCATAAAAATTCTGAAAACTCACTATGACTTTCAATTGTGGCTAATGACCACCAAATAGATAAAATTCAATCAATTGGTATAGTTTGATTATGCTTGGACTGGCAAGTCTATTCTTTACTGGAAAGTTGAAGGTCCCTCCCCCCCTTTTTTTAAGACTTCATTAGGGGTTGTTAGCATATCAAAAGGTATCTTTTCAAAAACTGCCATTGGAAACTAGAGGATTCAAATGAATAATTGGTCTCTTTCTCAGGCTTAACAAATACATTTGTGTGTATGTGTGCTTCCAGCTTCCAATAAAGGCAACAGCCTCTGATAGATTGAAGCCATCTGTCATGAACCTTCTCATCTCTCCTCCTACACACCATAAAACCTCTCTACATCTTCACACATGCATTCTTCCTTTGCTCCAATCTGAGCTATTCATTTTCTGTACAAAGCTTTCCATTTGCCACTTTGATCCTATCCTTTCCTATTGCCTTCAAGAGCTTCCTTTCTCTCTTTCTCTCATAATTTCAGTCTCTCCATTTCTACTGATTCCTTCTCCACTGACAAAAAAAAAAAAAATATGCCCAACTTTTTAAAACTCCCTTCCCTTGACACTTCATTCATTCTAACTCTCTTAGCTGAACTCCCAGAAATTATAATCTCCATTCAGTACCTCCACTAGCTCAGAAGAATGAAATTCTTCTGACTTCATCACACTCCCAGACTCTTTCCTTTGTTAGTATCAATCCAGGATCCCATTTTTTTTCCATTTTTTACTGTGTCATGTATTCTGTTAGTCTCAGAGGGGAAACAAAAGAAATGTATCTACCAGAAACTTAACATCAAATTGCAGAGATAAGACATACAAAACAATGTAATTAAAAGCAAAGCTGAGTAAAGCAGGTGTTTTTGAGTGTTTTGAGAGTTAAGTGCTTTGAGAGTCCAGAAGAGGGAGGGTGACAATAGAATGAAAAGGCCAATGGAAGCTGAATTTGAGCCTCCCAGGGAAAAATGAGTAACACTTGAATAAAGGTAGGGATGAGATGAGGTAAGGAAGGGCCTTACAAGCAAGGGGAATTGCAGGAACAAAGGTATAAAGCTTGGAAGAAGAATGACATAGTTGATGTCTTACAAAGAGATTGGCTTCAGGCACAAAATTTATATTAGGAAATTCTGTTTAGTCTGGAGAAAAAAATGATTGAAAGCTCCTAAGAGGCATAATTTGGGAATTAGAATTATCCAACTGGAAATGGGAGCAGCTATGTGGCAAAGTAGACAGAGTACTAGACATGGAGTTCAATTCTGGCCTTAGATACTTATTATCTGTGAGACCCTGGGTAAGTCCCTTAAGTTTGTTTACCTCAGTTTCCTCATCTGTAAAATGAACTAGAGAAGGAAATGGCAAGCCACTGCACTATTTTTGCAAATAAAAAAAAAATGGTGTCCCAAAGAGTCAACAGGAATGAAACAACTAAACAACAAGTAGAAATAGGCTCACTTGAGGAGTAATCAGTTTGAACTGGTTGAAAATCTTTAAGTCAAGACTATAGGTAAGGTTTGCTATAGATGAGATTATTATTTCAACTAGATGGCAAATGGATCCCATGTGACTTCCAAACTCTTTGATTCTAGGAGTAGTTTCCCTGAATAATAACATTTAAAGGATGCTTTTGGAACTATTTACTCCAACCCTTTCTTTCATTTACCAGTTAAGGAAATTGAAGCCTGCAGTCATACAAGTAGTATTAGGTAGTGGTAGAATCCAGATCAGAATCCTTGTCTCATAATTTCTATTCCCAAGACAAGTCATGAACAAACATTTATTAAGCATGTACTATGTGCTAAGGAAGCTCTGTTTCTTTCCAAAATGCAACACAGAAAGTGAGATACTTAGGATACTTTCCAGGTAGACAATCTGTAGTCACATTTTGGATAATTTGAAATGGAAGGAAGGATGTTTTGGTATACTTTGTTGTTAAGTAGCAAAATAGCATTTGAAGAAATGAATTTATACAGTTTTTCCTTCTACATCATAACTTTCCCCATTTCAGTTCGATATATTGCAGGTCAGCATAAGAAATTAAATGGGAATGTTGTGGAAGCCCCAAATGTCACATGAAGCCCAGTAGGTGACACAGAACTTAGGACCAATTATCTATCCCAAATTTTGCAATAAGGTATTATAAACACCACGTAAAGGAAAAAGAAAAAAATCATACATCTTTTCTGGGAGGGATTTTTTGGATCGTAGGAGTACCAAGCCCCTAGACCTTGCAATGTGAAAGGGGTACATGTTCAAGCAGCCCTATATTAAAAGCCAAAATGGAGAAGCCTTCTTTGTTGAAGATTTGGGTGTTTTGCAATTCTAAACATTTTTTAAAAGGAGACAAAACTTACCCCGACAACATCTCTTGAATCTGTTGGTCCCTTCTTTCAACTCATTTAACCTCTAGCCTGGTTGGGCCATTTGAAATAACTGGCAACAGCTTTTCCTGCCTCCAGGTTCTCCCCTCTCCAACCCATTCATCCTCCACTTGACTGCCAAATCAAGTCTTTTTTTTTTTTTTAAATAATATTTTAGGGGCAGCTAGGTGGTGCAGTGGATAGAGCACCAACCCGGAAGTCAGGAGGACCTGAGTTCAAATCTGGTCTCAGACACTTAACATTTCCTAGCTGTGTGATCCTAGGCAAGTCACTTAACCTCAATTGCTTCAGCAAAAGGCCAAATATATATATATATTTTTTCCTCAGTTACATGTGAAGATAATTTTAAACATTCATTTTTTTCAAAGTTTTGAGTTCCAAATTTTCTTTCTCCTTCCTTCACCTTGCCATTCTTTGAGACAGTAAGCAATTTGATATAGATTATACCAGTTCAATCATGTGAAACATTATTACCATATTAGTCATGTTGTGAAAGAAAACATAGACCCAAAGGAAAAAAAATACACACACTTACATACACATATACACACTACACAACACACACACACACACACACACACACACACAAACACACAAAGTAAAAAATAGTATGATTCAATCTGCATTCAGATGCTATTAGCTCTTTTTCTGGAGATGGATAAGATTTTTCATCATGAATCCTTTGGAATTGTCTTGGATCACTGAATTGCTGAGAATAGCTAAGTCCTTCACAGTGGCAAATCAGTAGTCTTACAATACTGATCTGATAATGTCATTCCACCACCATCTCAAAAATCTTCAGTGTCTTTTTATGGCCTCTAGAATTGAATGCTCACCCTCCATGATTTGGCTCCCACCTAATTTTATTCTTATTTCAAGTTTCTCTACCTCTGGAGCTCCCCATACCGTTCCTGCTGGGCCACTGACTATACATATCCCCATATACTACATTCCTTTCCCCATCTCCATGCTTTTATTTTTTTTCAGTCCCTCCTCCTATGACTGAGATATATTCCTCCTTCACCTTCCATTTATAGAAGGTCTAGCTTCCTTCAAAGCCCAGCTTCTTAAACTATAGCACTGGACCCCACATGGGGATTTATAACTGAATGTGGAGGTCATGACATTATGATTTATGATCAGTAAATGTTGATTTGTATATCTATTTTGTATGTCTTTATATCCACAATTATGTAAAAATATCTTTAATAAAAAGGGGTTGCAAGTGGAAAAGCATCAGAAACCCTGCTCAGTTCAGGTATTGCCTTCTGCACAAGGCTTTTTCCGATGCTCCTGGTTAATAGCACTTTTTCACTATTGAAATCACTTTTTATCATCAGGAATATGGTTAGGTTAATTACTTAATTGTGCACATATTGAACCTACCATGTAAGCTTCAAGAAGGAAAGGATGAATTCCAATTGTTCAGTGATGAAGAGAGCCATCTACACCCAGAGAAAGGACTGTGGGAACTGAGTGTGGACCACAACAAAGCATTTTCATGCTCTCTGTTGTTGTTTGCTTGCATTTTGTTTTCTTTCTCAGGTTTTTTTTTTCCCTTCCTTCTTGATCTGATTTTTCTTGAGCAGCAAGATAACTGTATAAATATATATACATATATTGGATTTAACATATATTTTAACATATTTAACATGTATTGGACTATTTGCCATCTAGGGGAGGGAGTGGGGGGGAGGAAGGGAAAATTTGGAACAGAAGGTTTTGCAAGAGCCAGTGTTGAAAAATTATCCATGTATATGTTTTATGAATAAAAAGCTTTAATAAATTTTAAAAAAAGAAGGAAAGGATGTCTTCATCATTTTCTTTGCATATTTAGTGCTGAGCACAGTGCCTGACACATGGCAGAAACTTGATAAGTGTTGGTTTGAATTGAGAGAACTCTGATCCTGAACTTTTTGTGGTGAGTCAGGGACCCAAAATTTACATTCCACTAAATCCTATGGAGTTTTCCTAGACTGTATTATATATCAAAAGCCTAGTCTCTGTGTCTCTTTGAATCTCTCTCTGTCTCTCTGTCCCTCTCTGTTTCTCTGGGTCTCTCTGTTTCTCTCTGTCTCTGTGTCTCTGTCTCTGTCTCTGTCTCTGTCTCTCTCTCTCTCACACACACACTACACACCAGCAACAGAAGCAGCAACTAGCTGGTATACACAATAGTCAACAAAGAGTGAATGGCAGAAGTGTAGATGAATTCAGGATCTTCTCAAACTGCCTTCCTGGACAAACTTGTTCTCAGAGATGTTGCTGCATAGTGGATCACTAGAGGGCACCCTGGAACATCATTATGCAACAGCTGCCAAGCTCTTAGGGTGAATTCCACCATATATTTTATGGCTGTGGAAGCTAAGTGGGCATGAAACTCCAGTTACCTTTTAGCAACTTGGTGAATTTGCCACATCATCAGGTCTTGATTGACATGCTTTCTTCTGTGTATGCTACATTGCCATAGTCAATTCAATTTTATTTCAGGATTTACTGAATGCCTAATATTGGGCACCCACCACTGAGCTAAGTGCCTGGAGAGAAACAAAGGAAGTCAAAAATAGTCTCTCTGCCTTCAAGAAAATTCTTAGGATATAAGGTTTGCATGCATGAATAGATAATATGTAATAAAATCTTAAGTTTTAGACAGTAAATGTCTATTCACTGCCTACTATGTGCCAGGCACTGTACTAAGCATTGGAAATATAAAGAAAGGTAAAATACAGTCCCTCCTCTTGAAGAGTTCACAATCTAAAGGAAAGGACAATCTGCAAATAACTAGGGATGTTACAATCCAGCAACAAAGCCAAAGGCTGAGCTTGGGAGTAGAAAACCTTAACTTGGTTCATATTTTAACTCCAAAATGTACTAGCTATCTAACCCTTTGCAAATCATTTAATCTCACTGAGCCTCAAGACATTTTAACAGCAAATTCTAGGATGCTCCCCAGAATAACACAGATTCTGGAGCAGACATACACAAATATCATGGTGTCAGCAAGAGTACAGTTTAATAGTTCAGAGGCAGGGTGACCCAAGTTTAAAAAATTAGAGGGTTAGTCTAGATAATCTCAAAAATCCCTTCTAACTCCAAATACCTAAGATCCTGAACATCATGATAAATATTGTGGGAACTGACATTTATATTATGGGAGTTTCTGAGATTCGTACTTTCTTTACTAAAAATTACAACATCAACAACAAACCTGTGGATAAAAATAGTACTGTTGTTATTAACCCACAAACTGGTTAATTTTAGAGTCAGGATTTGAACTCACAACTTCTAACTTCACAGATATTTTACATTCCACTATACTACAGCTACCTCACAATATACATTAATAAGGAATGAAGAATGAGAAATATCAGCATTGGTTGGAGTGAAGAGTAGAAAGAAGTTGATCTTTCACTGATCTAATCATGGATAATACCAGATATGGAAATGCTTATCACACCATTAACCAAAAGTGATCCCATTGTAAAGCATTCCTAAATCAATCAAAAAAGGATAAAGAATGACAGGATTTATCTCCATATGACTTTTATTTTTTTAATAATATTTCATTTTCCCTCAATTACATGTTAATTTTTTTTTTAAGTTTTGAGTTCTAAATTCTATCCCTTCCTCCTCTTTTCTCTCCTTGGACAGTAAACAATATGATATAAGTTATACATATCCAATCATGTAAAACATTTCCATATTAGTCATTTTATACAAGAAAAGAAAGAGACAATCAGAGACAGGAAGAGGAGAGGGAGAGGGAGAGAAATAGTATGTTTCAGTTTATATTCAGATAATATCAATTCTTCCTCTGGAAGCAGATAGCACATTTTTTTCATTAGTCCTTTGTAATTGTTTTGCATCATTGTGTTGCTGAGAAGAGCTAAGTCATTCAGAATTGATCATCACACAATGCTGCCAATACTATGTACAGTATTTTCCTGGTTCTGTTTACTTCCATTTACATTAGTTTATGTTAAGTTTCTCCAGGTTTTTCGGAAGTCAAGCTGCTTGTCATTCCTTATAGCACTGTAATATTCCATCACAATTATATAGGACAACTTGTTTAGCCATTCCGCAATTGATGGGCATCCCCTCAATTTCCAAGTTTTAGCCACCACAAAAAGAGTGACTATAAATATTTTTTACATATAAGTCCTTCTCCCCTTTTCTAAAATTTCCTGGGGATATAGATCTAGCAATGATTATTGCTGGATCAAAGAGCACAGTTTCAAATTGCTCTCCAGAATAGTTGGATCACTTCACAATTCTACCAACAATGCATTAGTGTTGCAATTTCCCCCACATTCTCTCCAATATTTATTATTTTCTTTTTCTGTCAAATTAGCTAATCTGATAGGTGTGAGGTAGTTTTTTCAATATGTATTTTCTAATCCATATTGATTTAGAGAAGATAACTTTGATTGCTTTTTCTGAAAACTGCCTGTTTATATCCTTTGACCATTTATCAGTTGGGGAATGATTTATATTCTCATATTTGTATCAATTCTCTATATATTTGAGAAATGAAGCCTTTATCAGAGATACTTATTGCAAATTATTCCTTGTTTCCTACTAATTTTGGTTGCATTAGTTTTGTTTGTGCAAGAAGATTTTTAGTTTTATATAATCAAAATTATCTATTTGATATTTTGTAATCCTCTCTAGCTCTTGTTTCATCCTAAATTCTTCCCTTATTCATAGATTTTTGACAACTAAACTATTCTATGCTTTCCTAAATTGCTTACCGTATCACCCTTTATGTGTAAATCGTGTATCCATTTTGATCTTATCTTGGTATATGGTATGAGATGTGGATCTCTATCTAGGTTCTGTCATATTGTTTTTCCAGTTTTCTCAGCAGTTTTTGTCAAATAATGAATTTTTGTCCCAAAAGTTTGTATCTTTGCATTTATCATATACTTGATTACAGTATATGTATTCTATTCCACTGTACCTATCAAAACAAACCCAGGTGACCTTTTAAAACTCAGTTCATTAAGTCTAGATGATAGGCTCAAAAATAACTGAGGTCCTGACATGAGTAAAAGAAGTATCTAACTGAAAAATTGGAAGGCATAGAAGAAACATGGAGCTAGAAAAAGGAAAAGCATCAAGCAGAGACAAGAGCCACAAAGAGACTAAGACCTTGGGTGATTGCCTGAACTCATTGGTAATAGAAGTATTTGTTGCTAAATCCACACACACACACACACACACACACACACACACACACACACAAGAATACTATATCTTGTCTTTGAGCTCTTTCAGGAGAGTCAAAAAGATTTAGTTAGTGGTTTAAGGAAAAGGGAGGGGTTTATTTATTTTTCTTTGCTTTAAATGTTTACATTGCCTCAGTAGTTAATCAGGGTTATGCTTACTGGGAAGAAAACACCTGAGGGGGGAAATATTATCAGAGAATAGTTATCTCTTTATAGATAGAGGCAAAGCCAAGGTATTTTGCCAGAACCACTATCTTTAGCTAGGCGTTCAGAGCTTATGCAATGGTAAAGAAAATTACTCATCTCTTAACACTACTCCCCAGAGCAAAAAAGAATTTTTTTTTTTATACTGGGAAAACCTATTTAGGCAATGAGTCAGTAATAGGATAAGTAGTACCATTCATTAATGCTGTTAAACTGGTAATACTACTTTGTTGTTCAGTCATTTCAGTCATGTCTGACTCTTTGTGACCCTATTTGGAGTTTTCTTGCAAAAATATTGGAGTGCTTTGCAATTCCCTTCTCCAGTTCATTTTACAGATAAGAACTGATTATATACAGGGTTAAGTGACTTAGCCAGGGTCATATAGCTAGTATCTCAGGCCAGATTTTAACTCAGGAAAATGGGTCTTCCTGACTTTAGACCTGGTTCTCTATCCACAATAACCCTGTCAGATAAGTGCTTCCAGATATTATCATCATTATAACAAAAGAAAAAAACTGAGACTTTTATTGGTTGAGTTGCCCCCAGTCCCACAGCTAATAAGTGTCTGAGATTAGATTCCACCTCACATATTTTTGATTCCAAGTCTAACACTTCTCCCATTATCACATACTACCTCTCAAAGCTTTGTGGAGAGTTAAGTTTTTTACATGGGCCTTAAAGAATTGGGAGTATTTGAAGGAGAAGGAAAGATAAATATGTGTGTTATTCACCCTTGACCTCCATAACCAAATTTCCAGCTCGTAGTCCTCAGCAACCATTTTTGTTGTGTTTGGACTATGCAAGTGTGTGGACTTGACCTCCCTTCTGTTCCCTTTTATAATGCTAGTAGCCAATGTTCCAGCACTCTTTTTAGCCTAGAGACTTAATAAATAAACAGAACATGAAGTTTCCGTAACACAAATCAATAAGTCCATTGGATCCATATCTCCTCTCTTCTATCTCAAAAATTAGATTAAACTGGATTCCAGGAAGAGATCTTTAAAAATTTACATCCCCTTACTCAGGTCTGTTTCATGTAACTGACAGCATAAGGAGAAGGGGCTGGAGATTGAATGTTAGAGTTGGAAGAATTTTAAGATAGCAAAGCCTTAAGAAGGGAAAGGACTAACAAAAAGTCACATAACTGGTTATTTACATCACCAGGAAGCAGGTTCATCCTGAACAGCCAAAGATGCTAAATGCCATCTCTGCACACTCCAGGGTCTTTGGATCTGCACATCTCTGTGAAGATAAAGACAAGGAGGTTGATAGTAAGAATGTACCAAGAGAAAGGACAGGAAGATATTTCCAAGATTCCCTTCCTTGGAACAAATTTAGAACTCTGCAAAGAATTGGAAAGAGAAAATTTTGTCTGAGAGAATCAAGTTAGCAAGCGCTATCAGAGCAAGGGACTCAGTTATTTCTGGCTTCCTTTTCATCCCCTAATAAGTTGATAGAATTAGATCTGAAAAGAACCTGAGATTAACTAGTCCAAAACTTCTTAATCTATAGGTTGTGACTCCCGTATGAGGTCATGTCATTATGACAGTAAATTTTTGATCTGTATACCTTTTTGTATATTTATATATTCAGGGTCATGTAAACATTTCTCCAGCACAAAGGGTCAAGACTGGGAGAAGTTTAAGAAGTCCTGGTCTATGACAACACTTTCATTTTACAGATGAGCAAACCAAGACCTAGAGAGTCAATAAATTTCCCAAAGTGACACAATGAACTCAAAGGACAAAAGCCACATTTCTGTCATAGTAATTTTTCTCACAGACCTCTGTGCAGCATATCTAGCTCCTACTTGAAATCCTCCATTCTAGTATACTAGAGCCCATTTTGGGTCTCAAAACTCTGGATTCTTCAAACCTTAATCTTTTGATCTTGTCTACTTCTTCTGACTTCTGATACCCACTGCCTGGCATATACTACATTGAACCATGCCAGCTGCCTATTCCCATCTGCCTGGAGCCTTTCCTGGTTCCTAATATCCCCAAATACAGGGAGAGTCAAAAGACTGATGCTTCAGGCTAGGACCAGTAATGACTCATCCCAAGTCCCAAGAGGGCAGGGCAAAAAACAAGCAATTATGACTGCCTAGAGTGTGCTTAGGAACAAAAATTGTCTTATTTTACTCTTACACAAACCCTGGGTTTAGGTGCTTTTATCATTTACATTTTATAGATGAGGAAACTGAAATAAAGGGGCTTACCTACAGTCCTGCAGCTAGTAAGTATATGAGGCTAGATTTGAATTCAGTGTTTTCTTAACTTCAGGTACAAAGTTCTACTTCCCCTCCATACTACTAAGCTATCTTAGTTCTAAGGGAGAGACTGTAGCAATTTACCTGGTTTGGTTAGTCCTAGAGTTATTCTTATTTTTCTAGCAAAATGGCTGCTTTAAGTTTGGAAAAAAAAAACTTTCTTAGTACTATATTTGGTTTTTTTGACCCAATTAATAACTTGGCCTTGATATTGACTTTATAGGGTCTCCAGAGATGGGTTTTCATAAGGCAATCTTGTGCCTCTCTGGACCTCAGTTCCTTTTTCTGACATAGTCTTGCATAGGAATGGCAAGACAGCACAGTGGATAAAGCACTGGCCCTCAAGTCAGGAAGATTTGAGTTCAAATCTGGCCTCATACTTTAATTCTTCCTAGCTGTATGACTCGGAGCAAGTCACTTAACCCCAATTGCCTCAACAGAGAAGAAAAAGAAAGAAAGCAAGAAAAAGAATCTGAAAACTTGGGTTGAAAACACATTCCAGTCACTTACTACCTAAATGTAAGTCACTTAACATCTCTTGATCCCTGTTTCTTCATCTGTAAAATTGGGGGTATTAGCTTGGATGACCTCTGATGTCCCTTCTAGCTTGAAATTGATTGCTCTATGATCTTATGAAAAGGAAGGTATTGAGCTAGGTGATCTCTATGCAGTTCTAATGTTCCATTAACTTGACATTCAGAGAACCTTTGATAGCTGAACCTTTAAAGAAGGCTGGTTTAGAAATGAACCAGCCAGGAAATTATCCTTCAAATGCTATGCACCTAAAAGTAATATTTTTGCCTTTAAGAATGAATTGGTATGTAACGACTCTGTGGCACATAGAAGTTAATTGGAAAAATGTCAAGTAGGGAAAAATAGCAAACCTGGGAAATTTTTGCTGTTTGAGTATCTAGACATGTTACTTTCACTTGGCATAATTATTGACCTTCCACATAACATTGAACCTCAGAATACCAAAGTTGTAGTGCATTTTTAAAAATACTCTCCATTTAAGTGTACTGAAATTCTTACTTGCCCTTAGGTTAATTTTTAAATGTATCATTGCTTAATTTATTTTAGGATTCAACCTGGGGGCCTATGCTCATCTGCAGAGCTGGTATACTATACTTTAGACGTAGAGTCTATGTAAATAAATCTAATTTCACAAAGAAGGATCCTTATAAAGAGGGCTTCAAAAGACAAAAATTCCCCGGTATTTCATACTAGTTTGTATATAATAGGCGCTAATGAAATAGCTAGGAAAGTACCTTGCATCTAGTAGGTGTAATAAATAATTATTAATTATATGCCTATATAATTAATAAGCTTAATAAATGTTTACAGAATTGAATTGCACTGCCTTTCAAGAAAGTAGCAAGCATTTCTGACAGTCAGAGTCTGTCTTCAGGGGCCTGGAGCCTGTTGGTACGAAAATAGAACATTTCAGCCCTTGGATTTCCTTTCCCGCCAAAGTGAACTTACTCAGGAAGAAACAGACTCTGACAAGTATCCTTTTTCTCCATTTTTTTCCTCTTCAGGAACAAAAAAATTAAAAAGGGAACATGTTATTGAAAAGAATACTGAAGTCCAAAGTCCTCTTTAATCCCAGGAGGGCTACTAGTGGGGTAAGAGGAATGCACAGGTATTGTTCTCCCTGCCCTCCCCCAGCTTCATTTCACTCTTCTCCCCACCCCCTTGCCAGCATGTTTCCATCATCTTTTGGATGACTCCTCAGCAGGACCTCAAGGCAGCTCCGCCTATTTGATTGTTGGGTTCATAACTGACAGTTCCCACTAAAAGAGGCACAGAGATGTATAATTCAAGGATCCCCATTCCCAGGAATTTTTAACGCAGTCTCAGAAAGTTAGGTACCATTATGTTACCATTGGAGCTTTTAGATCCCTTCCCACCATCCCCCAAATGCCCCAAATACTACTTAAAGCTGTTTTTTGCCGACCAGTTCCAAAGTCCCAAATCTGAGTTTGTAATTAGACTGGGATGAGGGGAAGGGAAGGATGTTAGCCACCTCCTGTGAGATGGTTATACATAAAGCACAAGTCAGTGAAATGGAGAAAACTGTACTTAATTGACCTCTGAGACTGCCTAGAGAATTGAGAATTCATGTGTATGTGTGTGTGTGTCCCAGAGATCAGAACAGCCTGTATGTTCTCCTCCTCCTGTTATGTGCCTGGCTCGCTTCCCCAATGAGATATCTCCTATGAAAGCTTTTCCTGTGAGGGGTGGAGAACTGTTGTTCCCGGGCAATGTGCTGCAGCTAATTAGAGCATTGTCCTACAAGGAAGGGTGAATGGGTTATCATGAGCCAATTGTTCGCCCAAAGACTGAGTACAGCGGCTGCTCATCACTTCTGGGGGCTCCTGATACCCTTGCCCTACTCAGCTCGCTATTTTCAACTGTGTATGATGAAACAATTGAGGCAACATGTACAGATTGAACCCTTAAACAGGAAGATCTGGATTCAAGTCCAGACTTTTGATACCTACTGGCTTTATTGCCCTAGGCAAATTAATATTTATTGCTCTAGGTCAGTTATATTAAAGTTAGCTAGAAATGGGGGACCACTAAGAATCCTTGAAGCATCATCTTGACTTAGAAAATCACATATTACATATATTTTATTGCATATTTGTTTTGCAGAATATTTCCTAATTATATTTTTATCTGGTTCCTGGGAAACTAGGGCATGTTGTCCTGTGTTTGACACCTCTGCTCCAGACAATTCTTAAGCTTATCAGTAGCAGAGAAGGTGCTGATCCACATTGGTAAATGGAGTCTCCTTATCTAGAATTTCCTGGTACTGGTGAAACTACAGGTCAAGTTGCTATCTCCTATGATAGAACAACAAAAAAAAAAGTGTTGAGTGAGGCAGACCTTATGTAACCTTATGTAACAGTCCTTTGATTAAAAATCCTCTCATAATAAACTGGAGAGTTTAATTACTAACTAATTCTTAGGAAGACTAACCAAAAGGGTTGACTTTTGGTCAGAGATTGGAGGACAAAGGCTAACCGCTTATTCACTTAGAATGAGCAGGATTCTTGTTAAAAAATACTTTTTTGGAAGAGTTTTGATTCACTGATATTCATTTTACAGCTAAATGCATAATTGTTTGCTAATAAATTCAGAAAAATAAAGCCAATTATTGTCTGTCAGCAAAAATATAGTCAAATTCATTTCGTGGTGATGCTATTCGGTGGTTGCTATAGCCAATACTTTCTATCTCTCTTCTAAAGGAAAAAAGGGGGTATATAGGGTGTCAGGGAAGAATAGCACCTGTGGTATGAGGATGCTGAGCCCTTTTTGAGGCTACTCATCCATCTTTTGTGTCCACCTGCCATCCAATTCTCACCTGTGGTTCCAAGAAGCTGAAGCATGAGCAGCAACCATACCCAAGTAAACTCTTGTGGCATATGGGCTAAATAAACCAGGTTGAGGATAACTAATGGGCCTCAAACCCCTTAGTGAGTTGGGGAGATGTCTACCCCAAACATGCAATGACTTCCCTAGTGGAATGGATGAATGTGACCAATTTGTTCCAATAGACCATTAAACTGGTAGACAAAGACACTGCAGCCGCTACTGGATGTGTATCCCCAAGAGAACATAAAACAAAATAAAAAAAGGATCCACATATGTAAAAATATTTGTAGCAGCTCTATTAGTGGTGGCAATGAACTGGAAAATAAGTGAATGCCCATCAATTGGGAAATGGCTGAATAAGTTGTAGTATATGGAAATAATATGGATTATTACTGGTCTATAAAAAATGATGAACAGTCTGATTTCAGAAAAGCCTAGAAAGGCTTACATGAACTGATGCTGGGTGAAGTAAGCAGAACCAGGAAAAAATTGTACACAGCAAGATCATGTGATGGTAGACTTAGCTCTTCTCAGCAATTCAGTGATCCAAACCAATTCCAATAAACTTTGGATGGAAAATGCCACTCATTTCCAGAGAGAGAACTACAGAGACTGAATGCAGATCAAAACATACTGTTTTCACCTTTTTATTTCCTTTTGTTTTTTTTTTCTTTCTCATGGTTTTGCCTTTTTGTTCTGATTGTTCTTTCTCATCTTGACTCATAAGGAAATATGTAAAAATGAATGTATATGTATAACCTTAAAAAATAAAATTTAAAAAACAAACAAAAAAAGAACATTAAGTATTGGGAAGTAGGAATTACATATTTAGCATTTGCTTAAAGATTAAAGATGCCAAAGTCATCACCACATCCTGAACTATGGCCAATCATCTTAACATTTGTCTTGCCATTGGATTCCAATGACTCAGGAAGAAAAAGGAAGACTGAGGACTTTTCACAACTCTGCCTCACTTAAATCCAATTAATGCTTGAGTTAAAAGACATCACCTATGCCATTTTACTATTCATGATGTACAGGCTTAAAACTTCTAAACAGTAAAAAAAAAATTAGTTATCCTTTTTCATTTTGTGATCCTAAACTATGTTTTGCTACATTGTTTTTATCATTGTCCCCTTTGTTTCTTTTTGAATTGAGGGTGCTGACTACAAAGACATATGTTGAATTAGTTTAAAGAATCTTCCTTTATCTTTTCTAGAACAAGGTGTGTTGCATTTTCAGTACTTTTCCTCATAATAGCCTATTTATTTATGCTTATCGTTAGACCTTCAAGCATCTTCCTCCAACACAAATTTTTTGCCATTTGAAAGAAAAGCTGTCAACTGTCCTTTTATTTTTCTATAATTTCTCATTTCATTTATAGCAAGAATATCCATTCAGATGTGGTTCAGTTCTTTAAATTATCCTGGAAACATCTGTTACCAATAATTGGATGAAGATTGTGCATTGAAAGAACTAACAGTTAAACAAATTTTTTTAAGTAGTCTAAGAACAGTGTGATGTCTTCTATCAGTTCATCAATGGAAAGGCTGAAGCAGAAAGAGACTGCATAGTACTAAAGGCCATTTGGTATTTTTATGTTTCAGGGGTCACTAGAGGGGCAATATGATGGAATAGAAAGTGAACTAGCCTGAGAGCCAAGAGCACTTGTGTTCAAGTACAGCTTCTGATGCATTCTGGCCGTGTAGTTCATAGAAAGTCATTTGATCTCAATGTCACAGGCACCTCTCTAAGATCATAAGAAGCAGAGGAGGTATTGAGCTTTCCTAATCTTGGCACTCTCTATATCAACTAAATCATATGTCCTAGCTCCTATCTCTAGGAATTACCATAGCTTTTTAAAAAAGTTATCATCTTGTAATAGTAATCAACTTTTCCATACCAAGATAGACTGAGCATTGAACAGCAAATGCAAATGCTGGGCTTTATTTTCCTGGGAAGTTACAACCCACTAAAGAGCTTTTGAGAAACCAGGGTCTCCTCCATAATACCATATGAGATTGGAGCCAGATAAATAAATATTTATAACAAAATTCAAAATCAATAGCAGATTGTTTTTTTCTTTCTCATTTTTTTCCTTTTTTATTTTAATTTTTCTTGTGCAGCATGATGAATATGGAAGTATGTTTAGAAGAATTGCACATGTTTAATGTATAGTGGATTTCTTGTCTTGGAGAGGAGAGAGGAAGAAAAATTTGGAACACAAGATTTGATAAAGATGAATGTTGAAATGAGATGATTGAGGCCAGTTCCAATGACTTTGTGATGAAGAAAGAAGACTAGGGATTAAGTGTAGATCACAAGATAGCATTTTCACTCTTTTTGTCATTGTTTGTTTGCATTTTGTTTTCTTACTCATTTTCTTTCCTTTTTGATCTGATCTGATTTTTCTTGTGCAGCAAGAGAATTGTATAAATATGTTTACATATATTGGATTTAACATATTTTAACATGTACGATATATATTGGATTGCTTGCCATCTAGGGGAGGGGGTAAGGGAAAGGAGGGGAAAATTTGGAACACAAGGCTATGCAAGGGTCAATGTTGAAAAATTATTTGTGTATATGTTTTGAAAATAAAAAAGTTTTCAAAAAAGGTGAATGTTGAAAACTATCTTTGCATGTATTTGAGAAAATAAAATAATATTTAAAAAATTAAAAAATCAATAGCAAAGTAGATAAAATATTGAACTTGGAGTTAGGGGGCCCTAGATTCAAATCCCAACTATCTATGTGACTCTAGACAAGTGCTTCCTAATGTATAAAATGGTGATGATATCTAACTCACAGCTTATTGTGAAGATCCAATAAGAATGTATATATAAATGCTCTGTGACAGCCTTAATGTGCTATATAAATGTCAATTTAAAAAGAAAGACACCAAATATGATTAAAAGAGCTGAAACCTGATCTTTTTCAAAAAGTTATTCAATCAAATGGAAAATGGTCAAAAATACAAGCATTTACTATAGTTATCACCATTTCTGAGAGGACAATCAAACTAAAAAGATGTCAAAATAAAGAGGACTTCTAAGTACAAAAAAAAACTGCCTTAAATCAATAAATACCCCTTCTTTTTTTTTACTTAGCATCACTACTTCAGAGTGTAAGATCATCAAGCAGAAATATGATGAAATAACATGAACAGTATAAATTCACAAAACATTGCCAAGCAGTTGAGTCAAAATTAAGCTGACAGAGAGTTTGAGAGGAGGAACTGAGAAGGTGAATCATCCTGAGAGTTTTTGTAGATGTAACTGGAAAGATGACAACAAATAAGCATGAACTGGAACAGAGCTAGTGTCTCCATAATAATAGCTGATTATGATAATAGTTGAACTACCTTATATAGACACTTATCCACCTAGTGGATATTACTGAGACTATGAGGTAGGAGAAAGGGGGATGGAATAAGCATTTGTATAATGCCTGCTATGTGCCAGACATTGTGCTATGTATTTTAGAAATGTCTCATTTGATCCTCACAACAATCCTCCTGAGCTAGGTATTATAATTATCCCTATTTTACAGTTAAGGAAACTGAGGCAAATGGGATCCATGACAATACCCAGATCACATAGTTAGCAAATGTTTTGAGGCCATATTTGACATATAGTTGGAATAGCAACTTGTTGATTTAGACTATCATTAAATACATCTAAGTCAGGTTTTGCAGATGGGCTCAAATGGGCCCAAAATTGGAGAAAGAGATTGCATTTGAAAAACTGTGTTATTTTTGATGATGCCAGGCTGTCATATTTTCCTGATGATGTCCTATGATTGAGAATCATAATTCATAATTCCATGACATGATTCTAGAATAATTTTTTTTTTTGCTTTTTTTGCTGAGGCAATTGGGGTTAAGTGACTTGCCCAGGGTCACACAGCTAGAGAATGTTAAGTGTCTGAGACCAGATTTGAACCCAGGTCCTCCTGACTTCAGGGCTGGTGCTCTATCCACTGTGCCACCTAGCTGCCCCTAGAATAATTATTTTTAAAAGCAATGGAAAGACACATGGTAGGTGCAAGTAAGCTGCAGCATATTATCAATGATGATTTAGACCCAAGAAGTAGTGGAAAAGACATCAAAGGAAAGGAGATCATTGGCTCATCTATTAAGTGAGGGATGCCAGATGGACAGTTCAAGTGTTGTCCTGGAATCCATGAAATATGAAAAAGAAGCAGAGAAAGACCTTTAAAATATCTTTTTTTAAGAAAGTTTAATGGTATTTTATTTTTCCAATTAAAAGTAAAGATGGTTTTTAACATTCATTTTTGTAAGATTATAAGTTCCAATTTTTTTTCTCCCTTCCTCTCTTACCTCACTCCTCCCCAAGACAGTAAGCAATCTGATATAGGTTATACATATACAATCATGAATTCTCTATGAGCTGTCTATGAAAGACTTAGAGAAAGGAAAAGACTCATCCATAATGAGCCAATCAGGTGGTGGAAGGAGTATACACCATGAGAATATTGGATATTTATCAGTCTACAATTTAGAAATAGTGACATTATTTAACAAATTTAGAGATATAACAAGTTTAAAAATAATTGAACAATACTTTAAACAGTTTGTGGATATAGTTATACTAAAAAAGGATCATAAAACAGAGTAATTGATTCTTCTCTTTAGTGTCAACCTTCACCAAGATCAGGGAAGGGAGAAAGGAAACAAAAGGGAATGAAGAGGAATTTATAGAATTATAGAATCAGAGATCTTAAGATCTCTAAATCGGAAGGTACAGAAGAAATTATAATTAGACCAATTCCTGTTTGACATGTGATCCCTTAAGAGGATGACTAAAATGTCATTTATTAAGCACTTTAATGATATACATTGGGTTAAAGACCAGGGATAGAAAAAAATAGATCAGAGTCCTTACCCTCACGGAGCTTACATTCCAAAAGGGAAGATAACATATAAAGAAAACAATATACATACATGGAGTTTTTGGTCAGGAATGATGAGTAGAACAATTTCATTGACTTCCTTATTGAGTGTGTTTATTTGATTATGATTCTAAGAGCAGGAGATAGAAAATGACAAGGGCAGATAAAGAGTTCCAAGAAATTCAGAACTGAGTGTCTTAGCTCTTCCTAGGCAAGGTCTCACAAGAAGTCCAGTTTGGAGATTAGAATAGATGCAAGGAGAGAGTATAAATGTCCTTGGGTGAAGAAATATCCCTGATTAGTGGCTGACTAATCTTAGTTTAAAGACTTTCAATGGGGTGGGGAAAAAGAGGAAGGTGGGGAGGAAAATTTGGAACACAAGGTTTTGCAAAAGTAAATGTTGAAAAATTTTTGCATGTATTTGGAAAAATAAAAAGCTATTATTAAAAAAAAAAAAGACTTTCACTGACAGGGAACTCACTGTCTCATAACTTAACCCGCTCAATTATTAACATTTTTTTTGCCCTATTTTGAGCTAAAATCTCCCAGTTAACTGTAATTTATATCCATTTGCTCCTAGTTCCTTCCCTGCCCCACTTCCACCCCCTCCTTCCAGAACAAGTCTAATCCTAATTCCTTCAATTATATTGACAATAATGTCTAGATCCCTCATCACTCTGATATCCCTCTTATTCTGCAATTACAGGATCCTAGATCTAGAGCTTCAAGGGATCTCCCAAAACATAAAGCCCAATCTCTTCACTTTATAATTGAGGAAAATAAATGAGGAAAGTGACTTATCCAAGATCACACAGTTTATATGTTTTAAAATGTTAAAAAGTCAATTCAAGGATTATATGTCTGCATAATTTAATGATAGAAGTCATAATTCCTAATTTCCAGGCTGGGCTGCTAGGTGATGCAGTGGATAGCGCACCAGCCCTGAAGTCAGGAGGACCTGAGTTCAAATCTGGTCTCAGACACTTCCTAGCTGTGTGACCCTGGGCAAGTCACTTAACCCCAATTGCCTCAGCAAAAAGCAAAAAATAATAATAATAATAGTGATAATGATCATAATGACTAGCATTTATATAGTGTTTTAAGATTTGCAAAGAGCCTTGCAAATGTCATTCCCACATTAATCCTACAAGGTAGGCATGATTATTATCCCCATTATACAGATGAGGAAACCAAAGCAGAGGTTAAATGGCTTACCCAGGGTTACACTGAGAGAAAGAGAAGCTAAATCCACTCATCATACTCACCTGCCAAGTCAATAGCACAAATGGTTATTAAAGAAATAGAATCAAAGCCCAATCTAGCTGGTTCCCAAGTGCTTTCTGTTAACAATGAAGTAGTTCCTCCAGTAACTAAAATCATTCAGTAAAAGGAAAGAAGACTAATAACGAAACAGTATTTAAAGAAGATTTTTTTTTTAAAATTCTGCCTCACTCCTGGCTGGATCCTTCTTTTATCCTGGATCATTTTCTCAGCTATTTATTCCCCGTGCGGTGGTGGTTGAAGAAATTGACTATAAAATGGCACCTTCTTACTCAATTTTGCTGTTCTCTGTGTGCCTGACTCAACACCTACTGACTCTTCTGACAGGAATGAGCCTTTACTTCCGAACTCCCTGCAGAGTTTGGAGGTGGATGTTGGCTTGCCCCTGCCCTCCTCATAATCCTGAAGACTGACAGCTTGATTCTGATAGGGAGGGGGAAAAAAGTCCCTGTATTACTCAGCAGGTCACAAGAAACAAAGAAAGTACAGCTCACTTCTCAAGTACCATGTGGTGTGAGCAGTGCTGGGAATTGGAAAAGCCTTCCTTTGACTTGTAAAACAGCAACTCAATTGGCCACTGGAAGCCATTGTGCGGGAATGAACAGAGACCACCCCTTTTCCCCCACTTTAGTATTTAGGATTTATTCTGAAAATACATGCGCATTTTGTTGGGTGGAATACCCAATTCTGGGCATTCATTTTAGGGATATTCCTAGTGCTGCTCCTTTCAAAACAGCATTTGTGGGATCTGAAAATAAAACCAGTAGACTCTTATTAGAATACAGAACACAGAAATGTCATGTGCTGTCCTTATTGTCAGGAGGGCACATGCTTTGAATTTCTTCTTCAGGAGTGGTGCTGAATTGGCAAGGATTCCTCCATTTTTCTCACCCCAGTCCCCTTTGAGACAGATGCCATTCCCTTGCAAGACAGGTGGTCTCAGGTTGGGGGATGGGGAAAAAATTGCAGTTTATGGTCACAGAATAACAGCAAAAATAACTGCTAACTCTGGGTTCATTAGAACTTCGATCTGACCAATCTAGAGATCAGCTAATATGAATGTGCATATATAGTGCCATATATATTTGGAGAGATTAATTAGTTTGGGCTGGGGATTTCTGAGTTACTTTTTATTTTGCCTCAGCCCTTGCAAATTATTAGAATTGTTCTAATGTGTATTATGTGGGTGTAATAGGATGGGTTGTCTTTCATCCACTATAAAAATAGTTTGTTTTGCCTTATATTTATTTAAGAACTTCTTTGAGATGTAAGGATAAGGAAATGCAAAACATTAAACATTGATTAAAATTGGATTGTAGTTTGAGCTATCAGGGTCATTCCCATGGTGCATTGCCACTTCTTTGGGAGATAAAAATTCTGTGTCACTGGCTATCCCTGGCAGAGGCTGACAGCTGCCATGAGACAAAGGGATATAGGGATTAAGTATCAAGTGCCCTCCTTTTTTTTTTTTTTTTTTTTTTTGAAGTTTCATGTTTTCACTGTGTCGGGTCCAACTTTTTCTCTTTCCCTTAGGGTGTTCTAAAATCTCTTTGAGTC
This sequence comes from Myrmecobius fasciatus, assembly GCA_023553655.1. Taxonomy (NCBI): domain Eukaryota; kingdom Metazoa; phylum Chordata; class Mammalia; order Dasyuromorphia; family Myrmecobiidae; genus Myrmecobius; species Myrmecobius fasciatus. The sequence goes on along the minus strand of JAJPUD010000269.1, from coordinate 333,134 downwards.
AACTCGATCTCTTTTTGAATTGCTGCTTTTGGACAGAATCTAGTGGTATATCAGTGTTATTCTATCAGTTGGATTTTGCCTTTACCTCTCTCTATTATTCCTTCTTTTTAAACCAGTTTGGAGGCCCTGCACTCACTGCTGAAATCTCACCATTGAATCTAGCCAATCTGTAATGCTTGATTAGGTCTAGTTTCCTCTAGAAAACAAATCAAGAAAAGGACAGAATGTAATGTAGCTCAAGTCCACACTATCTATATATTGTGCACTAAGGTTATCCTGAAAGAGGCAGTGTGGTATGAAGAGTAAAGAACAAGTCTTAAGAGTTGGAAAAATCTGGATTAATAACCTACTTTTGATTTGGTATTTTGCAATCTTGTCCAACTCTACAACACCCCATTTAGTATCTTCTTGTCAAAGATATTGGAGTAGTTTATCATTTCCTTTTCCATCTCATTTTACAGATGGGGAAACTGAGGCAAATAGGATTAAGTGACTTGCCCAGGGTCACATGTATCTGGAAGTCTTCCTGATTTCAGGCCCAGAACTCTTTTTACTGTGCTACCTAACTGTCCTACTCTACTTCTGACATAGATAGATCCACACATAGATAGATAGAAAAAAAATATATATATATATATATAGTGAGAGAAAGATCTCTAAATAGTTATCTTTGCAGATAGCAGATAAACATATGTATGATACTAGGTACCAATATGTATATATGTGTATACACACACACACACACACACACACACACACACACACACACACACATATATATATATATATATCACATACAGGTACTGACCCTTTCAATGGCCAATTCTTTCAGGCTGTAAATTACAAACGAGCTGCTTATCTATGTCCCTGGAGAGTTTTCAGACAAGGAATTGTCCATACTCTGTTCCCTCCCATTCTCTGAAATGCTTGTCCACATCTTCCCCTGAGTTTGCCACAGAGGGTCCACTCAGCACAGTTAGGAGGCCTTCTTTGCTTTCCCTTGAAACATATGGGCTATCTTTCCACCTGACAACTTTTTTCCCTCTTCTCTTCTTGTCAACCTTTTTCCTGATCTCTTTTACTTTTGTTCTTCAAATATGTTGTAGATGGCTAATATCCACTGTGCCCACTCTTGAGCACATCCTGGAAAAGGCAGCTTGGTGGTATAAAGGATAGAATGCTGACCTGGAAGTCAAGAAGATCTGAACTCAAAGCATTTACTAATCATATGACCCTGAGCAAATTTAATTCTACCTCAATTTCCTCATCAGTAAAATGAGGATAATAATAGCATCTGACTCCCAGGGTTGTCATAAGGATAAAGTAAGTTAATACTTATAAAGTATTTTACAAACCTTAAAGCATTATATAAATGATAGCTATTATTACATATTCATTTTAATTCTTCTCTATTGATCTCTATGTGATATTCATTTTCAGCTTATCAGAAACTGTTGTATTTCATGACTTATAGTCATAAAACAATGGTAGAATGTTGGTATTAAAAAAGATAGGCCTTTGTTTCCTCAGGAAGTTTGAGGTCATTAAAGGAGCTTTGCAATTTCCTGCAGGCAATTTAGTATACCGTTTAATTCTTGGCTTACTCATTTTCCACTTGTACTGTTTTTCCAGATATCCATACTGATGATAGGCCCATCCATCTGTACATCATAATCTAAGTACTATTCTTCATCCACTTGGTCTTCCTTGGGTAAATAGTCAAGTCTACCTTTTGTTATTCAAAGAAATTCTGCAATATTTCACAGCTTGGTACAGCCACCACAATCATAAACAATCATTTTCCCCCTTGGGCTTGGGGGAAAATGGCAAGAGCATATGGAGGAGCTACTCATTAATCAGTCATCCAATAAACATTTATAGAGCACAGAGCCTAGAATCAAGACTGAGTTAAAATTTGGCTTCTTTCTGGCTATGTGATTCTGGCCAAGTCACTCAACCCTGTTTTTCTCAATTATCTAATCTGTAAAATGAGCTGGAGAAAGAAATGGCAAACAACTTCAGCATCTTTGCCAAGAAAACCCCAAATGGAGTTGAGGAGAGTACAGACAAGATACAACAATGACAACAAAGCACCTACTATGTGCTTATAAACACTGGGGGTGCAAAGTAAAGATAGTAGCTGTCATCAAAGGGTTCATAATCTAATGGAGGATGATGATACGTAAAGAGAAATTGAAAAAGGTGGAAGGGAAGGTACATGATGAAGTCCTATAGCCAGATGAGAATTGACAAAGTGGCTTTAGCCTCTCGAACCAGAGAGAGGGAAAGACCCCAAAGGCAGGGAGTTCTGAGGAGATCTTAGCTTCAAGGTCAATGTGATCTTGTAAGAGGATCAGTTTCTGGAGAGAATGATGAAATCCTGGAGAGCAGTTGGGTAGAGATGAATGTTGCACACACCTTTCTTAAATGGAGAATCTGGTAGAGCTCCCCATGTCCATCCTAAATCTTCTCTTATCAGAGAGAGTGAGGGGCCCCAAGAGCAGGGAGTATCCAAATAACGGATGATAGTATAAAATATTTGGGAATCTATCTGCCAAGGAAAAGTCAGAAACTATACAAACTAAACTACAAAACACTTTCCACACAAATAAAATCAGACCTAGTCAATTGGAAAAACATTAAGTGCTCATGGGTAGGCCCAGCGAATATAATAAAAATGACAATACTACCCAAACTAATCTACTTATTTAGTGCCATACCAATCAAACTCCCAAGAAATTATTTTACAGATCTAGAAAAAATAGCAGCAAAGTTCATTTGGAAGAACAAAAGGTCAAAAATTTCAAGGGAATTAATGAAAAAAAAAGGGAAGATGAAGGTGGCCTTGCTGTACCAGATCTAAAACAATATTATAAAGCAGCGGTCATCAAAACCATTTGGTACTGGCTAAGAAATAGAGCAGTCGATCAGTGGCATAGGATAGGTTATCAGGACAATCTAGCAATAACTTTAACAATTTAGTGTTTGATAAACCCAAAGGCCCCAGCTTTTGGGATAAGTACTCATTATTTGGCAAAAACTGCTGGGAAAATTGGAAACTAGTGTGGAAGAAATTAGGGCTTGACCCACACCTAACACCACATACCAACATAAAATCTAAATGGGTTCATGATTTGGATATAAAGAGTGATATTATAAGCAAATTAGAGGAAAGTTTACCTCTCAGACCTGTGGAGATGGGATAAATTTATGTCCAAAGAAGAACCTGAACTCTTAATTGAACACCAGATAGATAATTTTGATTATATTAAGTTAAAAAGTTTTTGTACAAACAAAACTAATGCAGACAAGATTAGAATCATCTTTACATTTAATGGTTCTGATAAAGGCCTCATTTCTAAAATATATAGAGAATTGTCTCATATTTATAAAAATTCAAGCCACTCTTCAATAGATAAATGGTCAAGGGATATGAACAAACAATTTTCAAATGATGAAATTAAAATCATCTCTAGTCATATGAAAAGTTGCTCCAAATCACTATTGATCAGAGAAATGCAAATTAAGACAACTCTGAGGTACCACTACACACCTGTCAGATTGGCTAAAATGACAGGAAAAGATAACGATGAATGCTGGAGGGGATGTGGGAAAACTGGGACACTGATACATTGTTGGTGGAACTGTGAATGGATCCAACCATTCTGGAGAGCAATCTGGAACTATGCTCAAAAAGTTATCAAACTGTGCATCCCCTTTGACCCAGCAGTGTTTCTATTGGGCCTATATCCCAAAGAGATCTTAGAGGAGGGAAAGGGACCCACATGAGCAAGAATGTTTGTGGCAGCCCTTTTTGTAGTGGCTAGAAACTGGAAATTGAATGGATGCCCATCAGTTGGAGAGTAGCTGAATAAATTATGGTATATGAATGTTATGGAATATTATTGCTCTGTAAGAAACAACCAGCAGGACGATTTCAGAGAAGCCTGGAGAGACTTGCATGAGTTGATGCTGAGTGAAATGAACAGAACCAGGAGATCATCATACACAACAACAACAATATTATATGATGATCAATTCTGATGGACGTGGCTCTCTGCAACAAAGAATTGTCTCAAACCAGTTCCAATTGTTCAGTGAAGAAAGCCATATACACCCAGAGAGAGGGATGTGAAATGTGGATCACAACGTAACATTTTCATGCTCTCTATTGATGTTTGCTTGCATTGTGCTTCCTTTCTCTGATTTTCTTTTTTTTCTTGTAGATAGGATTTTTCTTGCACAACTTGTCAAGTATTTCAACATTATTAACATGTAGTGGACTTCCTGCCATCTAGGGGAGGGGAGGGGACTGGGGGTAAAATTTGTAATGGAAAGCTTTGTAAAGATCAATGCTGGGGAACTACCCATACATATGTTATACAAACAAAAAGCTTTAATAATTAAAAAAAAAAAAAGAGCAGGGGGTATACTTTCCACTCAGACCAATGTTGAATGCTTTAGTAGCAGAAGCCAGATGGACAAGGTTATGAAGAGATTTTGTGAATCTCTTTTGTGGAAATACATTTTGATAATTTTTGTTTTTATATCATTTAAAATTCCAAATATATATCTTTTTCTCCTAGAGAGCAATCCCTTGCAACAAAGAACAACAAAAAAAGGAGAAAACAATTCAACAAATCTCTTGAACATATCAAAAAGCCAGATAATATCTGTAGTGTTCCATATCCACTCTGCAAAAGAAGCAGGGAGGAGGTACTTTTTCATAGCTCTTCTTTGGGGCTGAGCTGCATAATTTTGCAGAAAACAGTTTAAATTGTTCTGTTCTTGTTCTTTCCATTTAAGTTTTCATAGTCAGGTCTGGACTTCTTGTTCTGGAAGTTTGGCAGTCAAAAGAGAAATAGGATACTAGCTGGAAGGGGCAAGCAGGGTTAAATGACATCTTTTTCAAAATAGAGGAGATCTGTCCATGTTTGAAGGTAGAAGAAAATGATCCATTGAAGAGAGATAAATAAAAGATGCTGGAGACAGGATATAATGACAAGAGGGTATAAGATTGAGAGCACAGGTGGAGGGATTAGCTTTGGAAAAGAAAAGAAATACCTTCTCCTCTGAGAGAGATGAAAAGAAAGAAAGGAGATTTGTGATGACAGAGATACTTCGAGATGAATCCGGGGGAGGGTAAAGGTGCTGGAGTATCTCTTCTAATGGACCCAATTTCAGTAAAGTAGGAGATGAGGAGATAGAGGGGGAGTACAGGGAAGGAAAAATAGGAATAGTCCTTTGAGCTACAGGCAAAGGAACCAAGAATCTAAAGGCTGAGGAGTGGTGAAGTCTTAAGATAATTAAAAAGAAGCTGTAAATTCTCATTCTAGAAGAGATATTGCTTCTTGAAAAAAGGATGTTTGAGCCTCTTATTTCAAATCTGATTGACAGAGATAAAAACAACTAGTTGACTCAGTAGATTTGCTTAATCAATCAATAAAAATTTTTAGTAAGTTCCTAATATTACTCCAGGCACTGTGTTAAACTCTGGAGATAACAAAAGTCCCTCAAAGAATTTACAAATTTAATAAGAAGTTTACAATCAAATGCAGTTAAATTCATCTAATCTGGGTCACCAAACAGTCAATTTAGATAGCATCAGTGTTGCTTCATCCAAACACCCAAGACAATAAGAACTGTCTTTAGAACTGATTGGTTCTCCATAGAACACTGTAAGCACACTTCTCCATTTGACCATTCACAAGGCTTTTGCTTTTGTAACCCTAGAGTTTAGCAAAATATCTGGCACATAGTAGGTATTTAATAAATGTTTATTTACTGACTGAGTAATGAGGAGGTCTTCCAAATGTGCTTGTTATTCTTCTCAACTCTAAAGCCATTTATGGTTTTGCTGCTTGTACCAATCCTTGGGATATTGCAGAGTTTCTCTGAAGATATCTATAACAACTTGAGTTTTACCTTCCCATCTACCCAGAGTTTCTTTCAATGTGTCATGAGCAGCTAGATGTGTCTGGTGTCTGGTGTCAGGAACAATGAGTTCAAATCTAACCTCAGACTCTGGGCAAATCAATTTACCCCAATTTTCTCAGTTCTTTGTAAAATGAGCTAGAGAAAGAAATGGTAAACCACTTGCCAAGAAATAGAATCATAAAGAGTTGGACACAACTGAGCAACAACAAAAATGTCAGGGATGCAAAAACAATAATGAATACATCTCGGTCTTTCAAGGATCTTACTTTCTAGTGAAGGATAAAATGAAAGAATAAAACATATATAAAGTAATTTGAGGGATAGAGAAGCAGAATACCAACATCTGGGGGTGGAGAGGTATCAGCAAAGGGTTTTTGCTGATGAATAAAACTAGGAATTCCAAGAGGCAAGAAGGAATATCATATGAGGCATCCAGAATATTTTGTTCCCTATACCAAAGGCCATATATGTGGGAGATGAAATATCATGTGTGAGGAATAGAAAATAGGCTAGTTTGGCCGGAAGGTTGAATGTGTATTGGGAATAATATGAAAACATTCTGGAAGGTTAGCTTGGTTCAAGATAGTGAATGGCCAAATAGATGTTTGCATTTTATGCTATAGACAGTAGGGAACCAATCACAATTATTGAGCAGGGAAATGACAAGAGTGACCAATAAGCATTTACAATACCCCTACTATATGCCAAGCAGTGTACAGGTATTAAAGATATACATACAAAGAATAAAATCATCTCTGTTTTCATGGAGCTTACATTCTAATGGGACAAAGACAACTATAGGTATAAGGGAGAGAGAGAGTGGAATTCTTTTTCCCAGTCTTAACTCTGTTGATATAGTTCTAGCATTTAGTCATAAAAGGATAAGGTTTTAATGTGGTAACAAAGAGTCTTTATGAGGTAAGAGCAAGTCTCTTGAATGAATCAGAAGGGAATAATGAGAGCTGCTGAGAGAACAAATTAGTCACATCCCTGGAGGATTTAAATCACTAAGTCCTGGAGAGTTCCAGCCACTTCTGGAGAGTTTTCTGGGAGAAATTCTTGTGGGAAGGGAGATGGGGATTTCAATCTCTTCCCTTGTCTTTTGGTCATGGGGTCTAGCAGTGACTTGCCCAGAAAGAGATACCACGCTTATCAATGTGAAAGTTCATCAGTTTTAGTGTTCAAGGAACACTTGAGAGAAGAGAAACAAAAACACAGATAGAGAGAAACATATGTTTGAGGAAGGAACTTTGAAGAATGGAGCCTTTGGCAACTGAGAAGGGAGAAGAAGTAATTCAGGGGAATTCAGTTAAGTGACTCATACACCCAAAGGGAGCTGCATAAGTACTCTTTAAGGAGAGGAGGGACACTTACATTAACAGAAGTTGAGTTATCTTTCCCATGTATCTCCTAAAAATATGCTTCACTGCCATAATACTCTTAAGTTTGAGATCACTCTTCCCTTGAATGATTGTGTATTTGCTAAAGAGTATTTGTAGAGGTAAGGTTTTATAACTAATATTTGAAAAACTATTTGTCAAAATCTTATAATAAAAAAGTGGAAGATTCAATACTTTCTTCAGTCCTCCTAACCTCTCAGTATTCCCTTCCTGGTGCTTGAATTTCCAAGCCTTACTCTGGCACTTTTCTCAGCATCTGTGGTTTCCCTTCCCTGGAACATCCAACTGCCCTTGCAACTTTTTCAAACTGGAACATTCCTTTGTAATCACCCCCATTCTTTCCAATGCCATGGAAAACCAAACTAGGAGTTTGCAGGATGATAGTCCTCTGTGCAACAGCAATATTCCCAGAAAACTGGGAAATAGAAGTAAACTGGGACAAGACAACACTCTATGTGTGGCACTGTTCTGGTCCTGAGGGAAAGGAGACCAGGGTCTAGCTGTGGACAGTTTTGTGGACAATTACTGGGGCAAAGACAGAGGCCAATGAAATATGAATTACCCAGCACTAGGAGATATATAAGATGACTTTTCCCCTAGGTACAGATCCAGGAGAAAGTGACTTCAAAAGACAAGAAGTCACAAATTTAATGGTAGGAATGTAAGGGGGCAAAAGACTAAAATTCCTAAAGAATTCAGGACTAAGAAAGCTCAAATAAAACATTAAGCAGAAGCAGAAAAATCAATAGAAATTATATTAGTAACAGAAGGGAATATTGTCTCTAAATCAGTCAAATGAGTACAGATATCTATGAATAAATATTGCAAGAAAAAAAGAAAATGAATCAACACTTGCTGAGTCATAGGATTCCAAAGAGAGCAAAAAGTCATAGCAGGATACTCCTGAAGGATTTAAATGAAGGGGGAAAAAACGGTACAAAAACAGAATCCATGGCCTGTGCAACAGAAATAAGGAGAGAATAGGAAATCTTAAATACGCCAAAGAAACAAAAAAGAGAAACAATTGATGGGGAACACAAATACACAGAAATAAAAGGATAATCTATACAAAGAGAAGAAAAAAGAAATAGCACTAACATAAAAATAAACCTATGATCTCCATGCCAAAACATATTGATCTTGAAGATAATATGTAGAGTCAACTTAAGGAAAATAGCTCTCTCAGAAGAACATGGCAAGTTAAAAACAAACAAGCAAAAAACAAACCTTAACATCATAATGCAAGAAAAAATACCAAAACTAACTAATAAACAAAAACTACCTAGTACTTCTGAACAAAGAAAATAAAGTTGCAATCAAAAGAATCTCCAGGATAACTCCAACAAACATGTACTGCAAATTTTAAGACGTGGTAAAATTTAATAATTCCATTGATAAGAAATTCTGTAAGTAATCAGGGAAAAGATCATTAAATATAAAAAAGGAAATTCAAATAGTACAAGACTATGCCGCACTTACCAGAAAGTGAATGAGGAAATGGAATATATTCCAAAGAGCAAAGTAGCTCAAGATACAATTTATAATAATTTACCCTGCAAATCTGAGCCATTAATGAGAAAAGATGGATGTTCAATTAAATGAGAAATTTAAAGCATTTCTATAAAGAAAATCATACCTAAACAAATTATTTCCTATTCAAGCACTTCAGACAATATAAATCCAAGACAAGTAAACAAATACAGCAACCAAGGAAGCATAGATTATAAAATAAATAACATAAGAAGCATAGATAACAAATCCCCCCAAAATAAAGAAAAAATTAAAAAGAGAAAGCCAACTTCCAGGCTGACTATAACAACAACAATGAGACTATTAAGAGATTTCTTTCTAAAAGTACACAAGAAGGGGCAGCTAGGTGGCACAGTGGATAGAGCACCAGCCCTGAAGTCAGGAGGAACTGAGTTCAAATCTGGCCTCAGACACTTAACACTTCCTAGCTGTGTAACCCTGGGCAAGTCACTTAACCCCAATTGCCTCAGCAAAAAAATAAAATAAAATAAAATAAAAGTACACAAGGATTCAACACAAAAATAGAAATCAAAATGGAAAAATGATAGTAAAAATCAGGTCTGAAAAATTCAGGGTTAAATCTCATAAAAATCCGGGCTACAGGTAAATCAATGCTATTATTGTCAGTTGGTTTGTTTGTCTTTTGTGGGACCAAATTAAAGAAAGGAGGGAGGATAAAAGAGAAAAGGAGAAGCCAATAGAGGGGGATTACATGATGTCTTCTTGAACAAGTCAAAGATTAACGATGAAGGGAAAGAGAGGAGAAAGAATCCACATGTAGCAAAAATGTTTGTGGTAGCAAAGAATTGGAAAATGAGTAGATGTTCATCAATTGAGGAATAGCTGAATAAGTTATAGTATGTGAAAAAATAGAATATTATTGTTCTATAAGTAATGATAAGTAGTTGATTCCAGAAAAGCCCAGAAAAACTTTTATGAATTAATACTGAGTAAAGTGAACAGAACCAGGAAAACATTTACACAGCAATAGCAAAACTGTGTGATGATCAATTATGACAGACAGCTCTTCTCAGCAATCTAGTGATCCAAAGAAATTCCAACAAATTTTGTATGGAAAATGCCATCCTCGTCCAGAGAGAGAACTGTGGAGGCTGAATGCAGATTGAAGCATTTTTCTTTTTTTTTTCTTCTGTTCTTTTTTTTTCCTTCTTTCTCATGGATTTTTCCCTTTTGGTCTTATTTTTCTGTCCCACCATGATTCAATTGGAAATATTTTTAAAATGAACATACATGAATAGCCTTAAATATATATGTGTATACATATGTGTGTGTGCCCCTCCAAAAAAAAAAAAAAAAAAAAAAGGAAAAATAACTCCCGTAATCTCTCAGAAAGATAAAATCCCACAAGAAAATAGATGTAGAGGCTTTGAAGGAAGGTATTAAATGCAGAGAAAGAGGGAAATTTCACTTCAGTTGTGGGAGTTGATCCCGGTGAAGAACACCCCCTTAGGAGAAGAGAAATATTCTATAATGGGAGATGGAGACATTACAATAGGTATAATCTGTATGGATTTGGCTCTTAAAGACACTGACTCATCTTGCCCCAGGAGAAGAGAAATCAAAGATAAAAGATATGGCATTTTCTAAATGGGACTGCCTAAGAATTTATATATTTCTTAGCACCACATGAAACTTCTATAAAACCTTGTGTTTTAGGGCACAGAGATTTTAAAAATGGAAAATGCCCTTAAAGAATATAACACAGGGGCAGCTAGGTGGCACAGTGGATAGAGCACCAGCCCTGAAGTCAGGAGGACCTGAGTTCAAATCTGGTCTCAGACACTTAACATTCCTAGCTGTGTGACCCTGGGCAAGTCACTTAACCCCAATTGCCTCAGCAAAAAGCAATAATAATAATAATAATATAACACAATAAAATCATAATTTGCTGAAGAAATATAATGCAAAGTTACAGACCCAAGTAGAGACTTAACAATGAAAATCTGAATAGGATATTTATTATAGATAAATAGGATTATTATTTCTTAATTATTTATTTACAAATAAATTTAAGTGAATAATAAATAAATGAGGGATTCTATTAAGAGAAGGAAAAAGCAAATTTCAAGCACAGGGATGCCAGGATAAAAGCACTGTAAGTGCCACATAAGAGAAACAGAAAATCTAGTTGAGTTGACAGTTGTGTAAGTGATCAAAGAGGGAAAAGGCTGGCGTCTAGATGACCAATAAACAGTTGATTACAACTAAAAAATATGTATAAAACATACCCCTTCGACTTAAATGCTATGCATCATGAGTCACACCATATTGCTCATTTCTTATCCTCTTCCTTTTGTTGTGGGTTGTTTCTAGGGAAACAAGAAATATACCTTCATTTTCTGTCTGTTTTTGGTGTGGGAGAAGCACTATTATATAGTAGAAGTTTGAGAAAAGAAAAATAATAAGTTTAATAATAAGTTTGAGAGAGACAAGCAGAAAAAGACATCAAACCCAAGAAGGGAGGGGGTGGGGAATCAGAGGAGGAAAAATAGAGATAGAATAAATGTTCGCTGATTACCTGGGTAAGGTTGGGCAGTCACTTTATTTCATTTCTAAAATAAGCCAATTGGACTAGATCATCTCTAATGTCCAGCTCCAAATCAGTAATCCTACATAAACAGCCCTAAAGAGATTTCAAGAACTTTCCTAAGATGACTCAGTTTGCAACGATGGTATTAGGAAATGAACACAGCATTCCAGATTTCACCCCAGAAATGAGCTTTGGAGAAGGTTGGGTAAGAGTTGCATCTTAGAATTCCCTCTTCTTCAAGACTCAGCTCAAGAACCACTTTCTCTAAGATGCTTTTCTAGATAACCCAGCTCTTCCAGGGTCCTCCTTGCCCAAATGATCTTGGACCATTGTATCTATTTTTAAATATATAGAATATGGATATATATATTATGTATGTGCATTGTGCACATGTGCACATGTGTATGAATGCACGGACACAATACTTGTGTGCATATAATGCACATGTGTGTTGCACTGTGTATACATGCACACCTATGAACAATGGGCATTGCACATGCATACATATATATATATATAATATATTATATTATATATATGCACACACACATATATATACATATGGGTGGGTATACATATATACATGTGCATTTACATATACACATTTGTACACATATGCATACTTGTATGTATACATATTCATATGTGTGCATATGCATGGAAGCATCATATATATGTATATATATATATATATATATATATATACAAATATATATTATATATGTAATACATGTGTGTATTGAAGTGGGTGGTCTCTAGGTCTTTTCTAACTTGGAAATTCAGTGATTTTGTGAAAACAAGATTGATATGATCAGCATGATCATCTATAAAATCAAACCAAATACGCCAAGTTTCTTTAATGTGATTCTGCATTGCCCAAGCTAATGGTCTGCGATTCAGGAATAGGTTAATCATGTATGGTCTATCCTAGCACTTTGGCTTCCTTTCCTCCTCTCTGCTGCCTGACATTTGGTCTCCAGTGTTTGTTTGTTCCTTCACCAAAGTGTAGGCAGGAAATGAATTGAGTTAATCTGAATTTCAACAAATGTATTAAATGTACTCTGTGTAAAACTCACTCTGGTTCTAGTAGAGATAGAGGAATCAATAAGACAGTTTCTGTTGTCATGGATTATAATCTAACATGAGAGAATCAATATGGTACAATTTATAGTTAGTTTCATGTAATACAGTTATTCCTGTCACTTTATGGGAGGAGGTGGCTTTGGGATCCACTCTTGTTCAACCCCAAAGGTCTGGAAAATCTATGCAAAAAAATTGGCTCTCCTTTCATACAAGAGAAGAAGTATGAATTGTTATGGTATTAAAAGTAAAATATGTTAGTACATATATTTTGTGCATTTCTGAATTTCTAAATTTTTTCTGCATCATCTGCTGATCTTTGTGTATCACCTGGGGCTTCCATAAAACTCCCCTAAAATTCCCATTTAATTTCTTATGCTAACCCCTGATGGGGAAAGTCAAGGTGGAAGGGATAGTTATATAGTGTTATATAAATGAGAATTACATTCCTAGAAAAAGAATATATAATAAATTTATTTTCTAAATAGGATATAGTTTAAAAAGAGGCAAAGGAGTTAAATGGAACATAAAGTCAAAAATATTGATAAAGGAATATTCTCTATGTATAATACTGTATTTTTTTATTATTTAGGACTGTTTTATTATTATTCAGTGTTTTGAGAATCCATCAGTGTTTTGCATTAACACTGAAAAACTCTCTACATCTTAGTACAGCACAGAGGTCCTTATATTGTATCTTGGATTCTGTCTCAGAATAATATTTTGAATTGAATAAAATGTCAAATTTCAGTTAGAGGACAGTAAAAATAAAGATGTCATTTTTTCCCACCCAGATTCATAAATCTACTGAAATTTATCCATGGATCCCAAGTTAAAAAATTCTAGTATTAGTCAGTCAAGTAGCATCGATTGAGGGTCTATTATATACCAAATACGCTTTTTTTTTTTTTTTTTAAAGTTCTGGGGATGCAAAGAAAGGTAAAAAAGACTGTTCTTAGGGAACTCACCATCTAATAGGGAAGATAGTACTCAAACAACTATGTATAAAAAACAAGATAGAAATACAATAAATTGGGCATAGTCTCAGAAGGTACTAAAATTAAGGAGAACTAGGAAAGGTTTCTTGCAGAACTTTAGTGAGACCTGAAGGAAGCCCCAGAAGGAGAGAGAATTTTCCATTTTTGTGAGTTTCATATTTAAAAGAATTCAATACTTTTTAATGTGTCCAACCTTCTGATAATGAATCTTTGCATATTCTTGAAGGGTTTATAGTGGAGAGGGTGCTGGATCTAGAATCCAAGGACCTGGATCAATAATATGCTACCTCTGCCACTGGCTACTTATATCACTTAGAAAAGTCACTCCGACATCTTGCACAAGTCACTTTTCTCATCTTTAAAATAAAATAAAATAGATAACCTTTAAGGTTCCTTTCAGCTCTAAAATAATATTCATATAATATGCCCAGTCTGCTGCTGGACCTATCCTCAACCAAATACAAATTGGTTGTATTTACCAAAACTTTTGATTTGCCAACATACGTTCTAGAATCAAGTTTGTTGTTGCTTAGCTGTTTTCAGTCATGACTCCATTTGAGGTTTTCTTAGCAAAGACACTCCAGTGATTTGTCATTTACAACCCAGGATTGCTGCCATCTAAAAAAAGATCCATAGGAGAAAAATATTAATTTCTGATTTGTCCATCATTATTTTAAATTTCTCAGTGGTGCCAACTGATTGGTATTCAAGAAAAATAGGTTGAATAGGGTTTACATTAAATGGAATCTCACAGGATATCTTCTTCAAGATTAAATATGAGAACATATAGCAGGAGAAAATTCACACTTACATGAGAAGAAAGTACTTTAGATCAGGATTGTTTTTCTCATAAAAAAAAATGGCCCTTAATTAAGCTATCTGTCCTAAAAAGCCAATTCCATATTAATTCTCTAGAAAATGACTTTGTCTATGAAGTCAATAGAAAGCCCGCTTCTATTTTATAGATGAATTCATTCTATCTATATTCATGATTTTGTGAATTGTATTTGCCCCTCTATCATATCATCATATAGTTTTCCCCCTACCTCTGTCCTCCTTTTAATCCAAGAAAAAAAAATGGGCAAAGAAAATAATGGGATGAATATAGAACACTATAGAATAGTCTGATTCTATTTCTCTGTGCATGCTTCTAACTCTCAGTAGAAAGACAATGAATTTAATGTACAGAATGAGACATACAATTTCAGACAGATCTAATGTGTGAGTTTTACCATTTGCTTTACCATAATTTTTTGTTGTAAGGGAGGGCTGCTCCCAGCAGCAATGGTGATTTGTAGTGTGTGTGTGTGTGTGTGTGTGTTTTTTTTAAGTTAATTAGGAAGATTGGAAATGGTAACATTGTCTAGAAAAAAAAAGTGTTACCCTTCCTGTTGAATTTGTGTCAGATTTTAGGTTGGACATAATAAAAGACATACCAGTAATCATTGCCTATGGTAATAGATTCCTACATTAAAATCACCATTAGTTTTCCACATTCAAAGAAAAGGTAATGCATCTCAGCTTTTCTGAATTAGTTTCATGCACTATGATTGGAAATGTTATTTTCCTTACTAATGTTGAACCCTCAGTTTCCATTTATCTTCTCTCAACCTTCTTCCTACCTCATTGTCCCCCAAAAAGTTTTCAAACATTCCTGGTAAAATAGAATGGATGGCAGCTACCCAAACATTTGAATCTCACTATCCTTCTCTGGAAACAGGAGCTGAGAGAATAGGAAAATGAATTCTTTCAAACATAGGTCCCCCGGGGAATGGAGACTTAATTTGGGGGAGGGGATAGCATTCTGGTTTCTACTTACATATCCGAGGGTGCAAGATGCTATCTTGATGAGGGACAGACAAGGTTGAAAAAGGGAACATACTGAGCAATGAGGAACAGCTGAGAGCTACAAAGAGAAGGCTGCACTTGTGTATAAATAGAAATCTAGCTGCTACCCTGATGAAATCAGACCAGATGTTTCTCTGATGTCTCTGTTTGGCCCTTTGGTTTAAAAAAAAAAAAAAAAGTATAATTTTGCTAAAATTAAACCATAGGGCCAAGTATGTGGCACAAATACTTTTAAACCTATTAATATGCAGAGAATTGAAGCAATTTTGCTGGAGAAATATTCAACAACTAAGATAATGTCTTCTGAAATAACAGATATTATGGTCAGCTACAAATATATCAACCTCTAGGCAATTTCCTGTAAAGATAGAATATTGGGCTCTATGGTAAGGATCTAATTTCATCAGCTCCCATTCCCCACTTAGTATACTCTGTGTCCTAACTCTCAAACTGTATGGGACCCAACTATAGACCACACAAGATCCCCAGTATAACACAGATGGCAAACAAGTGCCTGGCTGCCTATTTTCCAAAAGGCATAGAAATAAGGGCCACACACACAGAAAAAACTAGGAAGACAGCGGGGGAAATCCCAGACCACCACAGTTGAACTACCCGAAACTTCTGAGAACCTTACTTTCAGTTCTTCTTCCCAATTTCTTTTATGCTACAGGAAAATCTCTCACAACACCATAGTTGAGCTCTCCACAGCACTTCACTCCTGAAAGCCAGAGAGAGCTGGCTGAAATAGTTATTGGGTCCAGTAAAGTTTAAATATATATTCTGGAGCACAGAGCCAGCTGGGTTCCTGTATCCCTACTTGTTTAACAGTCACAGCTTATTTAGATAATTTTCTTGATTCTTACTTTAAAATTATCCACTCCTCCTAAAACTACACCCCACCATCCCTCCTTCTCAATTTTCACCCTTTCTTCTTGGGTAAGGAGGTTGCTGTTGTTGTTGTTTTTTTTTTTCTTGTTTCCCAGAATGAAAACTTCTCCAAAAGACTTTTCCAGGTGAAAGAAACTAGGAAATACCAAGATATAGTCTTCCAATCAATTTCATGCCAGAATCATATTCTATTAGGCAATAAAAGTGACCTCTCTGCTGCTTATAAATAATGAATTGAGCTCCCTTAATGCTTATTGGCCATGTTAGCTATCATTCTGGCAAACCTGGAAGATGTTCAGATTTAAGTTAAAGAATATAAAATAACAGAAATTTCTGGGTCTTGTGTAGCCATAATTTGTGTGTTACAAGATGGAAATATTGGGGGATGCTAAATGACCCTCAGTAAAATCTGTCAAAAACTTACAACGACCAAGACACTGACATGTCATCTAAGTGATTCTGGCTACCTCTAATTTTTTTAAATGCTTTTAGTGATATTTTTTTTCTTTTCTATATCAACTATATCCCTTCTATCTCCCCCTCCTGGAAAGCCATCTCATATGACAAATTGTATTTTTAGAGAAGAAAAAAGAGTCATTACAACTGGGTGATACATTGAAAAAGTCTGAAAACATGTACAATGTGTAACATCTATGGATCCTTTACAAAGGGTTAGATTGAGATCTCTTCTCATAGTTCTAGAATCTATTAATATATTTTCAGGTACATTCCCAAGTCTGTACCAGGGTCTGTTGGGTGCTAAAATACTGTTGTTGTACTGGCAGAGCAGACAATTTGTGTGTTCCTGGAATGTCTCTGAAATAGATCTAGTGAATGTCTCCATAGATTGATGTGTGCAAGGAATTGTGTATGGATTCTAGCACAGCCAAGTAATGTGTAACATCCCTAGTCCTGCTGCAAATAGATAGTATATCAGGGCAGGAACCCCTTTGTCCTTTAATTATCCTTTCTAACTGGTCACTGACCAGTGGATGGTACACAGCTATTAACAATAACAACTGAATTTCTACTTTTTGGGGGTCCCCTGGAATTTTGTTGTGAATTATAGTTCCCTGAGACTATCTACAGTGGAAGTCCATGCAAATTGACTGTGATTTGTTTTTGTTTTTGTTTTTGCTTATTTGTTTTTGGTTGTTTTGCAAAATATTTTGTGCAGGGTCATAAGTGTTAAGTGTCTGACGGCACATTTGAACTCAGGTCCTCCTGACTCCAGGGCGAGTGCTCTATCCACCTTGACTATGTTTTTGAAAGAATTGTCAGGTTGTTAATGAAATAATTTGTGAAATACTTTATAAATATATCATTTTATTCTTCCAATAATTCTGGGAGAGTGATGCTATTATTATCCAATTGTTACAGATGGACAAACTGAGGCAAACAGATTAAGGGACTTGCTCACAGTCACATAGTAAATGTTTGAGGAGTGATATGAACTCAAGGCTTCTTGATTGCAGGTGTAACGTTTTATTCCCTGTGTCACCTAGCACTCCTTCTTTACCTCTATATCTTAGAATTAATACATATTTCTGTATAGCCTATATTACTAAGAAGTTGGAGTGTATGGGATGTTCAGAGAGGACTAGTAGCTATGGAGTGAAATTTTGCCAAACTCTTTCCAGGATTGCTTATCTACTTTTGGTGTCCACCTTCACCCAACTCTCACCTGTGGTTTCAAAAAGCTGTAGTATGCACAACAGCCACATTTGATAAATCATCTCTGCAGGTTGAGGGTAACTGACAAGTCTCAAATTTGTCGATGAATTAGGGGGATGTCTACCCTGTCCAGTAAGTTCAGAAATAAAGCATCTGTAATTGAGATAACAGGGCAGTAAATCTGTCCCCTGGGAAGATTTTCTCAATCAGAGATCCATGAAAACATTTTTATAATTTTAAGAAAAGACAGCATAAAGAAGCAAGATCTGATGAGACTACAATAGTCCTTGAAAGTCCAAGCGAGGAAAGCCACTTTTTTCTGGCTGTTTTGCCCATCATGCCATGAATCCTAATGGAAGGGGCAAGAACACTGGAAGCTGAGATCCAGCTTGAGCTGGGATTGCCCAAGGAAACATTCCTGGGTGAAGGGTGTGGTTCAGCTCAATCTAATCTCATTATTTTAAGGTTAGGAATGTAAGGACATTGATGGAATTTTGACATTGTCCTGAAGACTAAGAGGCAGTCCATACTATAATTGGTACTAATAATTTTCTGTCATTACATTAACAATTAACAGTTTTGTCTATTCCAGGCTTATGAAGACTTCCCCTGGCTAAATGAGAAAATTTGCTCCACAGGCCACTAAGGCAGCTAAAACAGGAGCTATGGAGTGCTCAGAGTTTGGAATATGGAAGACACCAAGGTCATCCACCTCTTCCCAGGCCATCCACAGTTAGTTCTTGCTTGTGTCTGACCATTGGACATCAATGACTCTGAAAGAGAGAGTGCAACTCTGCCTTAGATGAAAATTCACATACATATCAAGACATCACTCCATGATGTCAACAATTCCTCTTCAAAAGTGAAGGACAAACAATAACATTGCAATGAAGCTAGAAGAGTTTATTCAGAACACCCTCTGAATGCATCCATAATCCATGTGCTTTGCTCTGAGAGAAATTTATCATCATGAAATAGATGTGTAACTCAAGGATGGATGACATCCTTGTGGAAAGAGCACTGGCCTTGTAGTCAGAGGACTTGGCTCCTAATTCTATCTCTAATCTTGGTCTAATCAATTACCCTTATTTAAAACTCAGTTTCTTCATCTGTAAAATGAGTTGGACCAGACTCTGAAGACTCTCCAGCTTAAAGTTTATGACCTCAAAGTCTATTCCCAATTGAATTTAACAAACATTTATTAAGTATCTAGCATGTACATATCAAAGCACCAAGGATGCAAATCAAAATCTTAAAACAGAATTTTATGCTTAGGAACTTTTGTTCATTCTCATTACTCTTGGAATTTTCTTTCTTGGGTAATCTCAACACTTCCAATGGGTTTAATTATCATTTCTATATAGATGACTCACTTATCATTACCCTCTTAAACTCCACTCCCTCACCACTAACTGTCCATTGTAAATCTCAAACTGTAAATCTCATTTTATACATGAGCAAGTTGTGGAAAAAAAAAAAATTAGGAAGTCCTACCTAAAATCACATAACTGTGAGAGTTTGAGGCCAGATATGAAATCAGATTTTCTTGACTCCAGAGCCAGCATTTCTATCTACTATACCACCTAGCACTCTCTCCTCACATCACCTTTTTAGAGTTCCTATGGGTTTTCAAAACTCAGTTCAAGAACTATCATCCACAAGATTTCCTTATTTGCCTCACTTATTGGTATTTCCTTTTTTCTCCCTCACCAAAGTTATTTTCTATCTATTGTATGTCTATTTGCTGGTATTTACATTTACATGTATGTTTGTCTCCTCTGATTTGCTTCATGAAGGCAAAGACTAGATTTTTTATTTGTTTCTCCAATATCTATATAATGCCTGCTGCAAATGCTTAATAAATACTTGTTGATTGATTGACATTTGAACTCAGAACCAATGCCATGTGGAAGTAGGGAAATGCTTTTAAGTTTGCAAAGAACTTTCTACATATTATCTCACTTGATATTCACAGTGATCTTGGAAGGTAGGTGCTATTATTATACCTATATGGACGGTGAAATTAATTTCACAGAGAGCTTTGGTCACATCAGAGACTCACAGCTAGTATCTAAGGCAGAATTTAAAGTCAGGCTTTCCTTATTCCAAGTCCAGCATCCTATGCACTGTGCCATCTATTTCTCTGTGTGAGGAGATGTGAGCAGATAAATTAATTTTGAGTTAGAATAGTTTTATTCTTTCTACTTGAATCTTCAACATCAAGCATAATATCTAGAACCTATAGGTACTAATTAAATACTTGTAAACTCAAAATATCATTTTTTTAAAATGAGTGCTGAAAACTATCTTTACATGTAACTGGAAAAATATTATCTACTCTTTTTTGGCCATTTTATTTATTTTATTTTTATTTTTTTTTTGCTGAGGCAATTGAGGTTAAGTGACTTGCCCAGGGTCACACAGCTAGGAAATGTTAAGTGTCTGAGACCAGATTTGAACTCAGGTCCTCCTGACTTCAGGGCTGATGCTCTATCCACTGCACCACCTAGCTGCTTTTTGGCCATTTAAAAAAATATTTTATTATAGATTTGGGATCTGTCACTATCAAAAAGGAAGTAGTGTGTTCCATCATCCTTTTGGAATCAGAATTGGACTTGATTCCTCATTTTCTTTTTCTTTTCTTTTTTTAAAAAATTATTTATTTTTTATTAAAGCTTTTTATTTGCAAAACATATGTATGGGTAATTCTTCAACATTGACCCTTACAAAGCTTTCTGGTACAAATTTCCCCACCCCCGTCCCCACTCCTCCCCTAGATGGCAGGAAATCCACTACATGTTAACTATGTTAAAATACTTGACAAATCGAATATATGTATACATATTTTTACACTTATCATTGTTGTGCAAGAAAAATTGTATCTATAAGAAAAAAAATCAGAGAAAGGAAGCACAATGCAAGCAAACATCAATAGAGAGCATGAAAATGTTATGTTGTGGTCCATATTTCATATCCCTCTCTCTGGGTGTATATGACTTTCTTCAGTGAACAATTGGAAGTGGTTTGAAACATTTCATTGTTGAAGAGAGCCATGTCCATCAGAATTGATCATCATATAGTCTTGTTGTTGCCGTGTATAATGATCTCCTGGTTCTGCTCATTTCACTCAGCATCAGTTCATGCAAGTCCCTCCAGGCCTCTCTGAAATCGTCCTGCTGGTCATTTCTTACAGAACAATAATATTCCATAACATTCATATACCATAACTTATTCAGCCACTCTCCAATTGAGGGCATCCACTCAGTTTCCAGTTTTTAGCCACAACAAAAAAGAGCTGCCACAAACATTCTTGCACATGTGGGGCCCTTTCCTTCCTTTAAGATCTCTTTGGGATATAAGCAGTCTGTAGATAAGTCTCCTTTTAATGAAACCCCTAGTGTCTCTAGAATTACTGTGATCTCTAACAAATCATTTTTGTTAATGGAGACTAATTGGATCATACCAAATAGGCAATTGGGTAAAGAGGTAATTATCTGATTTTTAGACTGCTCTGCCCTGGAAGTCTTTGGGTAAATTCTGCGTTGTACTGAGGACCATCCCTGAGACAGCCATCTCCATAATCCCTTGCAAAAAAAAATAATAATGCATAATATATATGTATATATTTCTTTCTCAAGACAAATAAGACCTCTCCATTTTGTAGTTCCCAAAGGAATTTAGACATTTTACATAAGTTATTACAAAGGCAAATATAAATTTTCCCAAATAAAACATCTCAGTATAAATTGCTGAAAGAAACCGAAAGTTCCTAGAAAGATTTTACTTCCCAGATTTCTCCCAGACCACAGAATTATGGGTATACAATGAGAGTACTAAGACTCACATCCCATTCTAACTGACTTGTCCATTGAAAAGATCTTAATTACTTGTCTCCAGTTCCTGTTCTTATTCTCTGTGCTCTGCCTTATAAGATACCATGATTTGGTCTCCTGTTCACTCTTCCCCACATGGATATCAAGTCATGTGCCAAACTTCTATAACGACATGTTTCCGTGTCTCTGTCTCTGTCTTTCTCACTCTTTCTCTCCCTCCTTCCCTCCTTTTCTCCTCCATCCCCTCCATTGTTCCCTTCCTTCCATCTCTCCCTCCTTCCCTCCATCCCTCCCTTTCTCTCTCTCTCTCTGAATCTCTGTCTGTCTCTCTCTCTGCCTCTGCCTTCTATGTGTCTCTCTATCTCTGTCTGTCTCTTTCTGTCTCTGCCTGTCCCTATTTCTATCTTTGTCTCTCTGTCTCTGTCTTCTCTCTGTCTCTCTCTGAATCTCTCTCTGTCTTTGTGTGTTTCTTTGTCTCTCTATCTGTATGTCTCTGCATCTTTCTGTCTCTCTATCTCTGTCTCTATTTCTATCTCTATCTGTCTCTGTCTCTTTCTGTCTGTCTCTGTCCTTATTTCTATCTTTGTCTTTCTGTCTGTCTCTTCTTCTCTCTCTCCATCTCTCTCTGAATCTCTATCTCTGTCTCTGTGTGTCTCTATGTCTCTCTATCTGTATGTCTCTGCCTTTTTCTCTCTCTATCTCTATTTCTATCTCTGTCTCTCCATCTCTCTGTCTCTCTATCATCTCTCTACCTCTGTCTGTCTGTCTCTCTTTCTCTCTCTCTTTCCCTCTCCCCCACCTCCAACAAATGTCCCTCAATCTGCCTTTCCAGTCATCCTAGGCACTTGGTCTTTAAATCAGCCTTGATGTCTATGTAAGACACGATATGATGTCTATGTACTGCACCAATATAACTCAGTGACTTTTCTTCTCTCACAGTCCCTCCAAGTTTACTCTTGTTAGTCTTTCTAATTTAGCCACTTGATTCCAATCACCATCATGTGCAGTAGCAATTTGCACCATATCCTTGATTTAGGACAGGAAGGAACAGTAAGGTGCCTTACTTTGACTGTTCTCCAACACTACCCCTATGTGTCTCAGCTAAAATGGACTCTCCTATTCTCTCTTATTCCCAGAATTCTCAACTTCAAGGTCAACTTCTCAGGTCCTGTGAAGTCTAAGAAAGTCTATTCAGTTGCCATAGATACAGCATCTTGAGTCTCCTTGGCTTTACTCCCAGTCTGGCAAACCAGGAGTTATGTATATAAAGCTTTAAGATTTCCAAAGGATTTTGTATACATTATAGCTCATAGGTCTAAAGCTTGAAGGGACTTCAGAGACCATCTAGTAAGCCCCTTTCCTTTTATAGATAAAAATAAAAATTGAGGCCCAGGAAGGTTGTCATTTTCACAAGGTAAACCAGGATTGCTTACATCAAAAGTGGGGTTTGATTTGATCAAATTTTATTCATGTAATTCTGTGTTTTCACTTCTTTGCAAAAGTTGGAAACTGCTAGTTTGGAAGAAGTGAAATTATTAGCTAAGATTGGAATTTTGGAGAGTAAAGTATCTCTTGATATGGAGAGAATTTGCTGTAGTTCTTAGAATGTGTTGCATATTTATACAAATTCATCATATATCTCTATTGCTAATTGCCTACTTGAAAAATCCCCTAAGAACATCCAGAGGTCATATAAATCTGCGAAGGGAAGTCCAGGTACCTCATCCATGCTTTTTTTTTCTTTTTATTTATTCCTTACCTGAGCACCCTTTGATAGGTGAAGCAGAATTCTATTAGGAGAATATTATTTTGCAATGGAGAACTAGAAAAGCATTACAGAATTGAAGGACAAATTTTCCTTCTTTCAAAAAAAAGGGGGGGGGGGAATAGAATCTGATAACTATAAGCCAGAGAAGCTTTATTTCAATGTCTATTTAAATTCTAAAGTACATTACTAAAAAGGAATGACTAGGGAACATCTAGAAAAGAAAGAAGTCATCACAAAGAGACAGCAAGACTTCATCAAAGACAAGTTAGGACAGAATAACGTTTTCTTTTTTGACAGTGTTATTAAACTGGTTGGATCAAGATCAGGGAAATGTTGTAGATATAGTTTGCCCAGATTTTTCTGAAGCATGTGAAAAAGACTTTCAAGTTATTCTTAGAGAAAAGACAGAGAGATTTGGGCTTCAGGAAAGTGCAATTAGGTGAAACTGTTGAATAACTGAAGCCAAAGGGTAGACATTAATGGTTTCATGTCACCTAGACAGCAGGTCTCCATTAAAGTGCCACACTAGGAATCTGCTTGGATCTCTGTTATTTAACATTTTTATCAATGGCTTAGATAAAGGAATGGAAAACATGGTTACTAAATTTGTAGCGGACACAAAACTGGGAAAAATAGATAACAGTATAGCCAACATCAGGTAATAGAATTTTTTTAAAGTTCTTGATGGGTTAGAATATTTACCTGACTCCAATAAGATTAAGTTTAATAGGGACAAATATAAAGTTTAACAGGGGTTCAAGAAATCAACTTTACAAGTATTATGTCAGGCCAAATAAACTCCATTTATGTGTCATTTTTTCCTCCCAGTCTTCTCAAAATATCTTTGTTCATTGTATTGATCAGTTTAGTCTTTCAAAGTTACGACTTGTTGTTACTATATAAATTGTTCCCTTGGTTCTTACTTCATTCTATATTCTTTCATACAATTATTCCCAGATTTCTCTGAATCTGCTTCATTCATTATTTCATATTACAATAGCATTCCACTACATTTATATACCATATTTTGTTCTGCCATTTCCCAATTGCTATCACAAAATGATTTGCTAGGTTTGACCATACGCTTTCTTTCCCTCTTTTTTGATCTCTTTCAGGTCTACTAATGGTATAACGAGGTAGGCATGGTTCAGTGATTTTCTTTGTGCATAGTTTCAAATTGCTTTCTAGAATGACTGGATCAGTTTATAGATCCACTAATAATGAATTAGTACTTCTATTTTTCCCATAGTCCCTCTGATATTTCTCATTTTTCTTTTTTTTTTTTTTTGTCAGTGTTTTCAATCCTCTGACTGTGAGGTGGAAATCTCAGAGCTGCTTTGATTTATATTTTGCTAATTATTACTGATCTGGAGCACTTTTTTTTTTAATATTGCAATAGAATGGATTCCTTTCTCTTACTTCATTGTCTTTTGTCAATAATCGATAAGCATTTTTTAAGCTCCTACTATATAGGAACTATGCTAAGCACTGATATATAAATATGAAAAAGGCAACCCTTACTTTCAAGGAGTTTACAATCTAATAGGGGAAGAAAAAACAGAAAAAGAAACTGAAAAGTAAGGGGTAGGAAGGACAATGAAGGTATTCATCACGAGGTCTCCATGGAGTTGATCAGAAAAGTCCCAAAATAGTACATCCAGGAGAGAAATAATGTTAAGGATTAGGAAAAATTAGGTTTTCTCTTGGGATAGATGGGCCTCTTATGCGTTGGTAGCCTAGATTAAAAGAAAGCTCATAGGTTAGTATATTTCTCATTTTGTATTTGAGAAATGATCTGAAATCCTATCTGGGAAAGGGAGTAATGTGTTAACAATCAAAGTTGCTTCAGAAGGAGTAGGTGGCTATTATCTTTGGAAATTAATGAAATCAAGCTTTAAGGTTTATAGGTCAATTATAATTCACCTGTTGAAAGCTCTGAAATAAAGGAAGAGAAACTAGTTGATCTTCAAATGTTTTTTAACTTAAATAAACAAACAAACCTGTTTTCTTTTCACTAGGGGCCAGCTTTCTTCTGCTAAAGGAAGTTTGGTAGTTTGGGAATTCTTATTCTGAAGGAAAACCAAGCTAAAGATAACAGGAGTCATTTGCAAGGGCTAAAGCTGATGTTTGCAGGGATTTACAGAGAACAAGGAATTTGTTTTTATGCTGAAACATGAAGGTTCATAGAAGTTTTAATGATGTCTTTGACGATGTTGGAAAAAGGCAAAACAAATTTAAACTTTAGGGACACTTTAGTCAATGTATTTATTAAGTATCTATAATATGGTAGGCACTCTGTTAAATATTGAGAATATAAAGACTGCTCCCCCCCCAAAAAAAGCCTTTTTTTAATTGAAGAAAGGCAAAATAAATTGCTACTTTAGAGACACTCGGACTATCAATCAATCAATGCATTTATTAAAGCATCTGTAATATGCCAGGCACTCAATTAAGCATTGAGGATACAGAGACAAAAACAAAACAAAACAAAACACACAATAAAACAAGTCCTTCCTTTCAAGGAGGGGAAATAACATTCAACCAACAAGATATTCATAAAATTATTTAGAAATAATCGAGAAGAAAACCACTAGCATTAAAGGATATTAGGAAAGTCTTCTTGTAGAAGGTAGCATTTTATTTTTATTTTTTAACAGCTTTTTATTTTTCCAAATACGTGGAAAGATAGTTTTCAACATTCATTTTTGCAAAACCTTATATTTCAGATTTTTTTCCCTCCTTCCCTTCTTTCCCTCTGCCCTAGACAGCAAGCAACCCAATATAGGTTAAATGTTGCAATTCTTCTAAACACATTTCCATGTTCATCATACTGCACAAAAACAATCAGATCAAAAGGGAGGGAAAAAAAAACAAGAAAGAAAAAATTAGCAAACAAACAACAAAAGGATGAAAACACTATATTTTGATCCACATTTAGTCTCCATAGTTCTCTCTCTTGTTGGGAAAGGCTCTTTCTAACACGTCTATTGGAATTGGAAGGTGGCATTTTAATTGGAATTTAGAGGAAACTAGAAGATAAAGAAAAGGAGGAGAGAATTCTAGGCATAAGATATGGTCAGCAAAAATCTTCATGATAGAGAGATACACATGGGACTATAAGAGTAGGATAAGATGATAACAAGATTGCAAGCCTGGGTGACTGGGAGGATGGTGTTATCCTTGATTGCAATAGGGAAATAAGGAAGAGGAAAGAGTTTGAGATAATGAGTTGTTTTGGATTTGGTGACCTTAAGATATCTACAAGACATCCAAGTGGAAATATCTAAAAAAGTAGTTAAGAATTACAATTCTTGTTTGGAGGTTAGGACAGATATTAGAACTGGACAATCATTTTTGAGAATCATCAGCATAGAGATGATAAGTGAATTCTTGGGAACTGATGAGGTCAGCAAGTAAAATAGCATAGAGGAAGAAGACTAGAGAGCCTAAGATTGACCCCTAAGTGTTATCTGGCTGTAGATCCAGCAACAGAGGAGTTCTTCCGGTCAGACAGATAGAAAGAGAACAAGGAGAGAGTAGTGTCATCATGGAAATTATATATATATCAAGGAGAAGGTAATTAACAGAGTCAAAGGCAATAGAAAGAAAAATGAGGATGGAAAAAAGGTCATTAGATATGGCAATTAAAAGATCATTTTTTAGCATTAGGCAGAGAATTTTCAGTTGAATGGTGAGGTCAGAAGTCAAGAGGTAAAGAGTTAAGAGAGTAAGAAGAAAGGAAATGGAGGCATTGATTATACATGGTCTTCAAGAAGCTTCTATGGAGATGAGGGGGCAGAAATATAACATGTACACAAATAAGTTCAATATATACATGTGATTAAAAAGGTTTGAATGGAGGTAGCAGTGAACCTAGGATTATATTGGTATTTTGGGAATACGATTTTGCTGGCTATGTAGAAAGCTCTCTGCTTTGATAATTTTGGGTCATGTACCAACCATACTAAGGAACCTTCTTTATCTGTCTTTGGAGTTGCATAATTTTTATTTCCCCCAAGTATGAATTCTAGCTGGGATTCCTGTACCTATAGATTCTATTAACAAGCCTGAAGCCCTTCTCAAAAAAAGCTGGCAAGCAGCAATTGAAATTG
Source organism: Myrmecobius fasciatus (assembly GCA_023553655.1). Taxonomy (NCBI): domain Eukaryota; kingdom Metazoa; phylum Chordata; class Mammalia; order Dasyuromorphia; family Myrmecobiidae; genus Myrmecobius; species Myrmecobius fasciatus. Next base: position 305,512 of record JAJPUD010000269.1, on the reverse strand, counting down.
TGAAGCAAGAGTGTGAGAAGGAAGGGGAATGACACAAGTACTGTTGTAATTTATGCACAAAGGTATATCAGTTCAACATATGATATAAACTAACCATTTATCAGACAATGGATTTATTCTTTCACTAAGGCCCAAGATCATACAGAGAATCTCAGAATCTTAAAATTGCCAGGGACTTCATAAGACTTCATAACACCTTGTTATATGGTGACTTCAATGCAAATGCTTAAAAACATTTGTTGAATTAAATTGAATTAAGGAACAAAAGAAGCCAGAGATTTGTAGACTACAAAGAAGCTTTCATATCTATACATAATCAATATTTTCAGAAAAGAATAGGAAGGTATTTTGGTAAGCACTAAATAAAATCAATCAATCTCTCTCTCTCTCTTTCTCTCTTTCTTTTTCCTTCTCTCTGTATCTCTGTCTCTGTCTCTCTTTCCCTTCCCACTCCTTCTTAAAAATAGACAGACATGCATAAATGAATGTTGAAAACTATCTTTACATGTTATTGTATTTTATTTTTTCCAATTATATATAAAAATAGTTTTTAACATTCACTTTTTATAAAATTTGAGTTCTGACTTTTTTTTTTCTTCCCCCTCCAAAATGTAAGCAATCTGATATAGGTTATACATGTATAAACATATTAAACATATTTGCATATTAGTCATATTGTGAAAGAAGACTCAGAACAAAAGGGAAAAGCCACAAGAAAGAAAAATTTTTTTAAAGTGAAGATAATGTTTCTATCTGCATTCAGATTCCATATTTCTTGCTCTGGATGGGTATAGCATTTTCCATCTTGAGTCTTTTGAAACTGTCTTAGATAATTTTACTGATGAGAAGACCTAAATCTATCTGTTGCTGTAACTATGTACAATGTTCTCCTGGTTCTGCTCACTTAAATCAGTATCAATTCATATAAGTCCTTCCAGGTATTTCTTCTCATCATTTCTTATAGCACAATAGTAATCCATTACATTTATATTTCACAATTTGTTCAGTCATTCTCCAATTGGCAGGTATTCTCTCAGTTTCCAATTCTTTGACACCATGAAAAGAGCTGTTATAAATATTATTGTACATGTGGGTCCTTTTCCATTTTTATGACATGAAAGTTATTCTTAAATGAACTGAGTATGTCAGATCAACTTAATTAAAGATTAAAATTAATATACTTAGAAGAAAAACTGAAAATGAGAAAAAGATATGTGTAATTAAAATAACTTAAACTTGACCTGTTTGAAAGTTATTGATGCCCAAAATGGGAATGGATGAAGGAAAGGTCAATGACATAGAATATAATAATTTTATGTAGGAATTTAAACAATTCTTGCTCTCAAAAAAAACTTTTCAAAAAAATTTTTCCTCCAAATTACATGTGAAGAAAATTTTTAGCATTTTTATAGGATTTTTAGTTCTAAATTTTTCTCCCTCCCCTTCCTTCTTTGAAAGATTATAAACAATTCAATACAGTATATGTGTGCTATCATGTAAAACATATTTCCATATTAATCATAGTTGTGAAAGAAGAAAAAGAGCAAAAGGGGAAAAATGAGAAAAAAACAAACCAAAAAAAAATGTTCTTCAATCTGCATTTAGGGTCTATTAGTTCTCTTTTGGGATATGGATAACATTTTCCTTCAGGAGTCCTTTGTACTTCTCTTGGATTGTTGTGTTGCTGAGAAGAGCTGAGTAAATCATAGCTGATTATCATATAATGTTGCTAATGCTGTGTACAAGGTTTTCCTGTTTCTGCTCATTTCACTTTATATCAGTTCATATAAGTGTTTCCACGTTTTTCTGAAATCTACCTGTTCATCATTTCTTATTGTGCATTATGATTCTCTTCCATCCATATACTACAGCTTGTTCAGCCATTCCTCACTCGGTGGTCATCCCCTTAATTTACAATATTTTCCCACACAAAAATGACTTCTATAAATATTTTTGCACATGTAGGTCCTTTCCCCCCTTTTATGATCCCTTTGGAATATAGACATAGCAGTAGTATTGATGAATCAAAGAGTATGCACAGTTTGATCCCCAATTGTTCTCCAAAATGGTTGGATCAATTCATTTAATCAATGAAAGTCAATTGCTAGTACTAGAAATCTGAAGAAACCTAAAAACTGTCTCTGTCAGTAAAGTTTTAACTAACTGTCAATAGCAGACATAGCAGATAAGGGCAACCCTAACTTAAAATGGAAACTTATTTGTAAAAATTTATGGGAAAAGATCATGGGAGATTATGAGCAGTAGGCTCATAAAATAGTAAGAAGTAGTAGAGAAAAAAGAAAGCTTGACTGGGTACCAACATTGCAAAGGTATCCTGAAGGCATTGAAAGGTAAAACTGAAAGGAAAATAACAAAAAGATAGAAAATGAACAAGATTTGTAAAGATTTTCATAAGAAACTCTTTTTACCACCAAGGACGGTGGAATCCCCACATTTAGAGTCTAATATAACAATAATCCCAAATGTGACTTTTATGTTAGATGTGACTATTTAAGAAGAGAAAATAGTGCTAGGTAATATCAGGTAAGACATAAAATAGCGAAATGTATATTTGTCAGAGGTTCCTAAGAAAAAGAAATGTCTGAATAGAAAATTTGACATGCTATGAAAAAGCTAAATATTCTCATTTATTGGGTAAGGGAGGAGGGAGGGCCTAAGAATTTGGTTTTGATTGAGATGGGGAACTTTTAGTAAGGAAAATCTCTTTATTTATGCAGATAAGATCAACAACTGCTATACAATTAGCAAGTTTTAGAAAGTTATTTGGGGCATTGAAAACTTGAATGCCTTGCCCAAGGTCACATAGCCAATCTTCTTGCCTACCCTGCTTCTTTCTAGATTGAAGCACAACTCTACAGATTGAATCCACCACAAATTTACATTACCTCTTTTCATTACCTCACATTGCTTCTCTCTCTGTGCAAAGGCTGTTCCAAATCTCTCTGCAAGCTTCCAATGGCACCCCTTTCCTTCACCCTTTAATCAGAAGCCCTTGTCTCATACTCTACTAAAACAAAACAAAAACAAACAAAACAAGATTGTTTGGCAAGAACTTTCTCATCTCCTCTCTTCATTTCACAATCCCTTGACATCATTCCCATGAATTTTCCTCTTTTCTCAGTCTCTGATAAGGATGTATGGCTTCTCACCTAAGATTAACTTTGCATCTTGATCCCATCCTTTCCCACTTTCTACAGCAGGTTGCCCCCTCAATCATCCCATACTCCCCTAATCTTCAATCTTTATCTATTGGTTGCTTTCCTGCTGCCTATAAACATGCTGAAGTCTTTCCCATCTCTTAAAAAACAAAAAACAAAAAAACCCAGCATATCTCATTATTCGTACTATGATTCTGTACTTCTCTCATTTTCAGTTACACTCCTTGAAAATAATCATGTATGCCAGATACTTCTATTTCTTCTTGCTCTCTTAGCACTTTGCTGAAATAAGGCTCCTACCATCACCTCTACAATGAAAGAATTTTCACTAAAGTTACTATTCATCTCTTAATCACTAAATAAAATGTTTTCTTCTGAAATCTCATTCTCCTTATCCTCTCTGTAGCTTTTGTCACTGTTGACTATTTTCTCCAGGATATTCTTTCCTTTTGGAGGGTTTTTAATGACATGACTTTCTTCTAGTTCTTCTCTTGCCAGTCTGTCAACTCCTTAGTCTTTTCATCATTTATGTCACACCCACTACCTGGGGATGTACCCCCAAGGCCTGCCCTGGGCCTTTTCTCTCTACACAATCTTTTGGTGACCTCATTAGCTCTCTTGGGCTCAATTACTATCTCTATGCAGATGGCTCTCGGATCTATATCCTCTAGTCTGGGGCTCCATTCCACATCGTGAATAGCCTCTGGGTCATTTCTAAATGGTTGTCCCTTTGGCACCTAAGAACTCAACATTTTCAAAACAGAACTCATTATCTTCCTCCTCCCAACCCACCTCTTTTCTGAATTTCCCCTAATTGTGGAGACCTTTAAGTCAAGAAGGTTTGCAACCTTAGTATTATTCTTGATTCTCACTTTCACTCACCCATGCCCCATATTCACTAATGGAGACAACTTGTAGGTATAAAATGGAGAAATAATAGATGCAGGTATCAGAGAGTTTGGAGAAGGGGTGCACTACCCCTTCAGATCTCATTTTTTCTCTGTGATAGCTCTTACACGTGCCCCTTTCCCCCCCTTCACACATCGACCACTCTAAGCCCTTATTATCTCTTAACTGGACTATTGCAATAGTCTTCTATTTGGTCTCCCTTACTCTACCTCTTTCCAATCTAATCTTGCTTCACACAGATGGAAAGTGTTTTTTCTTAAAAGCAGGTCTCATGATGTCTTCTTCTTGCTCAATAAATTATGCCTCTGATGGCCTCTAAGATCAAAATGTAAACTCTTCTCTTTGACATTTAGGTCTTCCCAATGAGGTCTTTGGTGGTCTGACAGATTACTTTTCTTTGTACATGGGAATCAGCCATGCTGGCCTACTTGTTGCTATGAACACACAATTCTACATCTTCTGCCTTGAATATATTAACCTCATTTTCTGACTCTGGGAATCCTTAGTTTTCTTGGAGATTCAGCTCAAATGCTCCTTTCTACAAGAAGCCTTTCCTGATTTCTTTAGCTGCTAGTGTGTCCCTTCCCCAAAACAGCCTTATATTTGTATATATTATACTCAAGTTTCATATGTGCATGTTGTCTTCATTGTGATATAATAATTTTTCAGGTAGGGATTGGTTAACTTTATTTTGTTGTTCAGTTTTGTTTGTTTGTTTTTCAGTCCTGCCTGACTCTTTGTGAACCCTTTTGGTTTTTTATTTGCTTGTTTGCTTTTGCAAAGATACTGGAGTATTTGCCATTTCTTTCTCCAGATAATTTTACAGGTACAGAAACTGAGGTAAATAGGGTTAAATAATTTGTGTCTGGTCACACTGCTAGTATGTGTCTGAGGTCATATTTGAACTTGTGAAGATGTGTTCCTGATTCCAAGCTCAGTGTTCTTTCTAGTCTTTGCTCCAGTTTTTTCTTAATACTTTCCACATAATAAGTACTTAATGGATGCCTATAGGTGAATAGAGTGCTGGGTCTGGAATTAGGAAGATCTGAGTTTAAATCTGGCCTCAAACATTTACTATGTATGATCCTGGGCAAGCCATTTTAATCCCACTTGCTTCGGTTTTCTAATCTGTTAAATGATATGGAGAAGGAAATGGCAAACTCTTCCAATATCTTTGCTAAGAAAACTCCAAATGGGACAAGAAATAATTGGATATGACTGAAAATAAAATCTATATGTATATTTATGCATGCATACACAAATCAGGAAAGAGACAAGAGTTCTAAGGTTTAACTGTTTCATTCATTAGCTTCTGACTGGGGGCCAGTTAACTTCTTCATGTCTTAATTTCCTCATAGCCGTGATTGCTCACATTTATAGAACACTTTATAGTTTTATAAAACATTTTTTAAAAAACCACTCCTTGAAGTAAATAAAGCCACTATAATTATCCTCATCTTGCAGATGAGAAGTTAAGTGAGGTGGCTACTAAAGTAGAAGTACATAGCTAGTAAAGTAGAAGAGCCTAACATAAAATTCAGGTCTTCTGGTTCTACACTCACTGCTCTTTCCACAGTATTAATATGCCTTTCTCTTATCTGCAAAATGAGATGGTTAGAGTAGTTGGTTTCTAAACTATCTTTTACCTTTTTTTGGTTGTTTGTTTCTCTTATTCTAAGACAAAGTTTGGAGGAAATCCAAATACTTCCTCCCATTCAACCAGATAAGTCCAAACAGGACACTAACAATCCAGAATAAAATTGACTATTTATTGACCAGTTCCTTTACATAGGAAAGAAAAACAGAAATCAAAGTGAGTAAAAAAAAAATCTCGATATTAACTTTTCATTTCATTATTGAATGGATTACAGAACTGATCCTAGGGAATCACACAAATAACCTCTGAAATCAGTTCCTTAAAGGAAAAAGAAATTTCTATTTTACTAGGATTTTTAAAAACTAGAACTGACGGCACTTCCTGAGTGGGCATAAAAATTAAAGCCAAGACCAAAATGCAAGTGACATCATTGGAGGCAAGAGGGGAAAAAAAAGCCAAGTGCTAGTTGCAAAAGCAAAGGGGAGAGAAATGTTTAGTTAATCATGTGCTTTTGTCTCTTTCATGGGTTTGTTCCAGCCGGACCATCCATCCACACTGCACTTCTGAATCATGCTATTCAAACCCGATGACAAGCCCTGCCTCTGTAAAGACAGGGTCAAGATAGTAGACCTTGCTCATATCTCATAGCCCTAAACCAGCTGCCAACTCTCCCTGTGCATGGGTAATAAAGCTGCTTTATCCATAGTCCCTCCCTTCAAGGAGGAAGGAGTTCTGGGGGTTTTTTTTTGTTTGTTTCTAAAGGAGGGCGTTGGAAAGGGAGGACAGCTCCTTTTTATTCCCCGAAGTGCAGCACGCCTCTTGCTTAGCAGCCCAGCCCTCCAGCTTCGCTTCACCCCCTACCCGAAGAATCGCTGCAGAAGGAGCTCCGGGAAGGGCAAGGGAGGGGGGGCGGGGGGAGAGAAGAGGAGGCTGGAAAATGGGCGGGGAACGCAGGTGAACCACTCCGCCTCCGATTGCTCCTGCCTTCCTGCCTCCGGGCGGCCGCCCCTCCCCGCCTCTCCCTAGTCGGCCTCCCTCTCTCGGCTCTCCCAGCCTGCCCAGGAGGCCGGGCGCTCGGCCTTCCATTGCTCGGGTCTATCACCCTGGGATGCCGCCCGCCGCTGCCTATCCCGGAGGATCCTCAGCAGAGCCCGGAGGAGGCGCCCCGGCCTGAGAGCCGGCCCGGGCTGGGAGGAGGCGGCTGGGAGATCGAGTGAGGGAGTGAGCGTGAGGGAGCTGGGGCCTCGGGGGCCCTCGGCCTCTGGGAGGAAGGAGCCCGAGCCCCGCGAGGCAGCGGCGGCCAGAGCCCGCTCTGCGGAGGGGCCGAGCCGAAGCCGGCGCCCCCTGCCCCAGTGCCCCCGGACTACAGACTCCAGCCCCCCGCGGCGCACCTGAGCCCCGGCCGCCCT
>JAJPUD010000269.1:257229-293418 GCA_023553655.1 Myrmecobius fasciatus | reverse complement strand
CCTTTAACCCCGCCTCTAGTCTCATTCTCTCCAGCCAACCAACCGTTCCACCCGAACTGTGTGGATGTGCCGGACAGGATTAGTTTTCAGACTGAGCCGTTGTGTAGGATTCTCATTGCACAGTAGCTGGGTAATCATTTCTATAAAGATTCGATGAAGAGATTAAACTGGTCCTTTTAGCATTCTTCCTGAATTATTAGTCACCCTTTCTAATTAAAAGTCGAGTTTTTATAAAGAAGAACCTAATGCATCATTAAAGCTATCCTGGTTTTAAAAATCCATAGCCCAAGGATTTATAGACTGGCAGTCAGGAAGAGCTGCTTTTAAAATGTACTGTAGTCTTCCAGAATATTGAAATGACTAGATGTTAATCATTTAATTCTCTTTGGCACAAAAGGCATAAATTCGGTGTCCAAGTATAGAGTGTCAATTTGAAATACCCATGGGATTAAAGATATTAAGCGATGTTATCCTGTAGTAGTCCTGAGCATTTAAGCCTTTTGTAATAATCAAAAAGAAATACAGAATGCCTTTTCCTTCATCCCTCCCTGCAGGGTGTAGCCTAACTCTCTTAAGAGTAACTGAACTTCACTGGCTAATTCATTTGGTTCCAAGACTTTGTATATTCATGTAGATATTTAGATGAATCTTCAACATCTATATCTGTATCATTTGGTAGCGGTGATTTACATCTTTTCCTTAATATTATATTCTCCCACTGGAAGAATTAAAGAATTATATTCTCCCAGTAGGAAGAGTTACTTAAGGTCCCACTTGAGTTAGAAACAAATGAGATTAGAAATTCTACTGCCTGAATTTCTTTCCTGTTGCTAATACTATTCAGGTACTCATTTCTTGCTGTGATTGATGAGAATTTGAGTATAGGTGACAATTAGATGATTAGGGATATTTCTCAGCTCTGCACCTCATCTAGCTACCCCTGTATGTTGCTTTAACAAAATTATTTACTTTAGGGGCACCGAGAGAATCACAATTCTGACAGATTTTCAAGACCTAGTGATAACTATTCTCTGGTATGGAACATCTGAAATAAATCTGCATGTTTCCTTAGCATATTCCCAAGGTTGCCACGGCTTCCAAGAGAATTATTTTGGGGGTTTAGTAGATTACAAGACCTGCAATCAAATTTCTCCTTTTACTGTTCCTGACTGTGAGATTTTGGATTAATCACTTAATCTTCCAATGCCCCAGGCAACTCTCTAAAACTCTAAATTCCTAAGAAAGTGTCATTCCTATTGGTAAAGGAAATTCCATTTCTAGAGCTGCTTAAACAAACATTTGTTTAAAAAACAAACAAACAAAAAAGCAAAAACCTTTGCAAAAAAAAGTTTCCAAGGTTACAGTTTTTGTACGTTAAAATATTTTAAAAATACTATTTGTTTCATTCATTTTATGTCATAGAATTCTCAATCCATTGTGATTTATTCTTACATCACAAACTAATGGAATTAGTTTTGTGCATTTTCTAGTCATACTATATTCTTTACTACCAAATATGTCATTCTAGACCCTTCTTTTGTTAAAACTTTACTTTTTGTAACTTAATCTGAAGGTTCCACAAGCTATATTTGAGTTTATGATGGCATCTATATTTTTTACCTGTGGCTTGATTACAAACACTTCCTTATCTATAGATAAGAAAAGTAATTTCTTCCTTGTTCCTCTGTTTGTTATATTTCCATTTGGAGCTTATTTTGGCACATTGTGTAAAAGATTGATCTGTACCTGTTTTTTGTCAGATGGCTTTTCAGGTTTTCCATCAATTTTTGTCAGATAATGTGAGACCTTACTTCACTAATTAGTGCCTTTAAGTTTTTGTGAACCCTATCTTATAGTATTTATTTGTTTCTAGGTATGTTGTGTACTTAATTGGTATATTTCTCCAAATTGTGCTTATGTGCCTCTTTTATTGCCCTTTGAGAAACTTTTAATTTAACTAGTAGAGTAGAAAATAAAATTACTTCCCCAATCTGGAGGCCACTTAGTCTGTTTTGTTGTTGTCTTTGTACCTCAAGTTCCTGGCTCAATAGTAAATTCTTAATGAGTGTTTGGGTGTTTTGATTTGTTTTGAACCTTCAATCTTTGGTCCGAACATCTTTGTGTCTTTCCCTTTTACTGAGGTCAAAGAGATTTTTCTGTAAATGTAAGTCATACTTTAATCTTTACAAATACAACTTCAAGAAATTAGGGATCAAGTATATAGTTTCCAGAACAGAAGAACTTTTGTACAACTCTATCTAGTCCTGGCTTTGTCAGTAAACCTTAAGACACTGGACAAGTGCTGTTATAGGTCGAGAACAGTTTAGTCTTAGAGTCAGAAGAGATTTGGGTTCAGGCCTTGCTTGACTCGGGGCATTCACTTTCTGTCTTTATCATCCTGGGTAGGTCTCTTCATTTAGCTGAGCCTTAGTTTCCTCATCAAAAGCAGGTGATTTTGATCTCTGACAATGAACTCTGAGGTTCTTGCTAACCCTAAAATTAACTTATTATGTTTGTTGTACTTTTAATTTAGCCTTGTATACAACTATGTTTGACTTTTGGACTGGCTGTAATCTATTTCCTTAATGTATTTTAGTATTATCTGAAGTTCTGAGGCAGGAATTTCATCTGTACATTAATGAACTGAATTTTAAAAGAGCAAAGTCTAGAACTGGCTATAAAAGTATTCATTCATTTGACAAACTTTTAAAAGCATCTCTAAGATGAGGTAGTTTTTGGTTAGCATAGGGGAAAGTAAAAAGATAAGCAAGTCAAGTTAACATCCTTGTCATACTGGCCTAACTGTTGGACTAGTGGGAGGGAGAAAGAATATATTCAAATAACTATGATGGTAGGTTTTTTATAAATGCCTGTTTAATTTAGTGATACAAAATAGAATAAGTTTACATGTATAAGATAAATACAGTCAAGGTAATAGGAAAATTCAGAGTTGGGAGAGATCTTTTTGGCTAGAATAATGAGGGAACATTTTGTGGAAATGGTAGCTTAAGATATATTTGGGGAGAGGTCAAGAAAGCAGAGAGAGGGGAGTCTGGCAATGCTCTTTTAAGTTCCAGTTTAAAATATTTCTGTGAATTTTAATGATAGGGTTACCCTCATAGTATTTTCAGTATTATCGACTCTGGAAGGGACCTTCTAAGTAAAATCTAATTTTCTTATTTTATAGATGAGGAAACCAAGGGTCATAGAGATGAAATGATTGTAATTAAGGCCATACACTGATAGAATTGGCAGAGCCAGGATGCAAGTCCAGTCAAAATCCAGACCTCTTGATGAATACACCCTGGGTACACATTAAGGAGCTGTACCAAATGCCTCTTGTTAGTGTGACTCACATCCTCTGGAATGTAGTTCTTTTGTTTGATATCAGTTTTTTAATGAAACATATATATTGTTTATAGACTGATCAGAGAATAAAAATGAATATGCCTTCTCTTTAAGAGAGAATATCATGACAAATTACAAAGCAGAATCTTTTAGCTTTTTAGTATGTAAAGATAATGTTCTGTTTTCTAATTACTATTGACAAGTTTGGTGAATTGTTTAAAGTAAATTTGTCTTGGTTTTATGTACTGCCAGAGTATGGATTACATTTTTTTCCTTTGTACATATGCTCAGGGATTTTTAAAAAATGATCTGTATTTAAGAAACAAATGAACATTTTTGAGAGACAGATGAGAAAAAAAAAAAAAAAAACCTTAGTGTTACTCTTTCTTAAACCCCATAGATTGTTATTCATTTGGTTGATGTGAGCAGTGATCCTAGTCCATCTGTCCCTTGATCATTTGGATTTCAACCTGACTGAACTCGTGGGTAGTAAAGTAGCTTAAACTGAAGCATACCACAAATAGCTAAATATGGATGCAGAATCCAAGAGCATCAAATGGACAGCATTTTTCAGATATTTATAGCCTGAAAGCAAAGTCAGTGGCAGGAGGGGAAAAAAAAACAAAACAAAAAAAACCCCATCAATTTAGCTGCCTCAATAAAGAAAGCAAGAGGGCAAAGTCAGCCTCACTGTGCTTTTTGGTAAGCAGTGAGAACATTTAGAATTGACTACTTTACCATGAATTCGTGACAAGAGAAGGATCTTGTGCAGCAGAAATTTGAAGTATCAGTAATTAGCACTGCTTGCAGTCATTATGCAACAGCTGTTTGAATAAAATATGTCTATACAAATGCATGTACACATGTGTCTTTGGTTCTTGGATGGTTAGAAGTAAAAGGTAATTACCTGAAAAAGTGAATCAATAAGAACTGGAAATTATATATGTGTTAATAACTAAGGAGAAGGGGGTGCAATTATTTTTTTGCATAGCTGATTGCTTTATATTTAATCATGGCTTATTAATAATTGGTAAGGGAAACTCTTGGAAACATTTGACTTGCTGCTGTTTGTCCTTCATCCTTGAAGAAGATCATGACATCAGGGAGGTGATGCCATAACATGAAAGTGAATTGGATTTAAGTGAGGGGCGTTCAGTCATCAGCCTTTCTTTGTCCTGCTCACCTATCTGGGTCTACTTTTTCAGTACATGGAAGAAAGAATAGTAACATTGTAGCAAGTTCTTCAAGTGATATGAGAATTTGGTAAGATTTTCCCCATGTGAGTTGTTTAATTTTGGTAGGGCAAAAATATTGTCCACTATGAAATATTACCATCATTTCACATATTGGGAGTGGAGGGAAGATTGGAGAATCAGATTTGGCTTTGTTTATTTTTTAGGGTTGTTATCAGTACAAATCTGAAAAGAAAACTAATTGTGATTTAGGATTTAACACTGATTAGCCTGATATTAGTTATGAGCAAGGTACTATACTTTTGTATTGTGTTTTAAAAAATGGAATTTGAATATTTTTATTTAACCTCACTCATTTATCTTAAAATCTATACTTGATGCTTTTCCAATAATACATTGATATGTGAAATTCTATTGGAAAAACACCATTCTGCATTAGCTCTACCCTAGTACTTAAAATAATTAAATTTTATTCTGTTTCATTCAAGGCCTCTCTATTCTCCTCTTTTTTCTTCTTTCCTGCCTAAAAACAATGCCGGAACCAATTTCTCAACAATAATAATGGAATTTTTTCAAATGAAAAATTTGTTCTTTAGTATCTTTATTTAGAATTATGTAGTCATTGGAGTTGAATACTCCTTTTATTAATTTTGTGTTAAATTTATCTCTTATTTTCACTTTATTTCAATTTGGTTATATCACAACAGATATTTAGTTTCTTATTGTATAAGAGAGAACCTTGTAAGCTGTCTAAGCAAATGCTTTATTTTAAATAATTTGGGCTTCAAATGGACCCCATTTTTGCTTTTGAGGAAATTAAAAGAAATTTAACCTGAATATTTCTTTGGCATGTATTTCTCAAATGTGTGTTCTTAGATCATGACTTCCTTTAGTTATTATTTGTATTAATTTTTTCCTCCATTCCTACAATAATGCTTTGCATATAGTATTTAAAATATTTATTGAATTGAATTACATTAATCTATATTTGATAGATTTAAAAATGTATTTTAGCTCCTTTTCTCTAATGACTGGGACAATGACTTTTTTTTTTTTTTTTTGCTGAGGCAATTGGGGTTAAGTGACTTGCCCAGGATCACACAGCTAGGAAGTGTTAAGTGTTTGAGATCACATTTGAACTCAGATCCTCCTGACTTCAGGGCTGGTGCTCTATCCATCTAACTGCCCCCAATGACTGTTTTTTCTTTTTTAAACAAATAAAACAAATAAACAAAAAACAAAAAAAAAAAACACCAAAAAAAAAAAAAAAACAGATGACTATTCAAATATGTTTATTTGTATGTATTTGTCTCTCTCTCTCTCTCTCTGTGTATACACATTGTGAAGGAAGATGAAACAGTGTCTCCATGTGGAAAAAAAAATGTATTTTGTTTTAGAAGTACTGGATTTGCTTATCAGCTGTACTTTCTTAGGTAAGACATTTAAGCCCCTTGACCTCTTGGACCTCATTCCTTTTCTGTTAAAAAGAAAATTGGATGAGATAATTTCTGAGATCTTCCTTCTTTAAACTTTATGACCATTATTAAAAACTAGATGCCCCCTATTTATTGATTTACAGGTTAGAGTACAGGATTTTTTTTCATCTTTTTAGAAAATTTTAAAAAGTACTTGGATTTTCTTTCTTTTTTGGGATATGATATTAGAATAGTGTCTGTGCTGTGTGGAAAGGAAAAAAATTATTAAAATAGTGCTTGGGAGACAGGAAAAATAAAATTTTGTGACAAAGGATAATATACTTTATAAAGAAAATTAACAAGAAAGTGGTGATAAGTCAGTGGTCTTATTCAGTCTTATATTTTGTAGCATTAGAAATGAGTTACTTATTGGAAATAAGTTTTGTAGCACTGGAAATAAGAGATTATATCAAGTAAAAGTTTATGTGACATCGGTTCTCTCTAATGATGTTCAATGATTTAATCACTTTCTAAACTTTTTTGGTAAAAGTTTCAATTAATATTAAATGGCTAATTTAATCTACAAAACATTCAGCTATCTGTTCTGGTATGTCTTTCTACTGAAACAGTTTTTTAAACTGTGGGTAAGTAGAGAGGTGTTCAGTCTTGCTAAACAGGAGGAGCTGGAAGTGTGCTGAGGGCACTACTGAAATTACTTCACCCTGGTTTGGCAGAGAAATAATTTCTGGTGTTTTGTAAAAACACCTTTCCTTCCAAGGTATCCCTAAGTATTTCACAGTACCAATAGATAAAGCTTCCCAGGGAGAAGACAGCCACCAAGAAGCATGAATCTCTTACATAAATGGGAGGTGAAAAGAGAATTGTCTTGTGTGGCCCAGAACAGTGGTTTTAGTATGTGTGAAGAAAAGGAAATAGAAATTGAACCCTTGAGATCACATACAAGGCTTCAGTTATTAAGATATGATATGCAAGTCAATCATACTCCTTATCATGGTAATGATTTACCTTCAAGAGGAAAATTAAGTAAATGATTTTTCCTACTTTTCATTCAGATGGCAGGAGATTGAGAATCCTATCTTCCCTTACCACATATTAGTTATTTGTCTGTCTGCTTTGATTTTAGGAATGTAGTTTTTGAAGAAGTTTCCAATGTTTGCCTAAGTTTGATGTGGGTATTGCTCAGTTACCTCTTCCTTCCATTCTTTCTCTCTTCTTTTCAGACTATTTCTCTATCTTTCTCAAGCTGGAAAGTGCAGAAATCTCTTACAGCCTCTATCCCAATGCTGAGTAGCAAAGAAGCTTTCTTTCTGACCTAGGCTTCTTGTCCTGGGTTCTCATTGTAATAGTGCCAGGTTTAGCTTGTATACCTGATCAACTTTTTAGCATAGATGCATTTCAGGATTCCCAATTTGAAGGAATGTACTAGCTTCAGCCTCCCTGACTGCAGGGATCACAGGGCATGGGCCATCATCCCCTGTCCCAATTGCCTTTTTTAGTAGTCTTTATTAAAAGCCTGTGTAAGTTGATGTAGTATTCAGGGTATAATAACCCTAAAAATGCCTTTGTGAATATTCTCTTCATTATGGGATACATTATTATTGAGCAGATAAGGAAGAAATTTTTAGCATACAATTTAAATGTCTGGAGGAGCTGATTTGGAGAGAGAATTGAAATGAATTATTTAAGGCATTTAGGAGAGACTGCTTGTTATCTTGTAGAAAGACTGGGAAATCAGGAGACGTGAGTACTAGTCTTAGAGATGTGACCTTGAGAAAAATCACTTCTTGATCCTGGGCCATAGTTTCAGATATAATGAGGAAGTTGGAGTAAATCATTAAGGTTTCTTTTAAGTTCTACCATTGTTATTTTATGATTCTGAATGCTGAGTGCTATATTGCATTAAGAGATGTGTTACTTTCTAAATGCTATTTGTAAAAGGTAGAAACAAGGACATATTTGTTTACAATGGCTAAAGAAATAATTCACATTTCTATAATATTTTGAGATCATAAAATTCAGAGATGTAAAGGATCTGAGAAATTATCTAATCTAGCCTTCTGATTTTCTAAGGAAACAAAGAGTAGGAAGTAATTTATTCAAGATCACACAGTCGTGGTTAAAACTAGAATCCAAACAAATTCTCTGTCTCCAGATCCAAATGTTTACAAGGTGCTTTACAATTAGTCTGTGAAGTAGATAATGCAAATATTAGTCCCATTTTACAGACGAAGTCAGGATAGTAGAATCAAATGTTAAAAACAAGTTTTAAAGCAAGGCCTAAATAACACTTGATCTTTCTTCAAAATGATCATGTTGGTTATCAAAAAAAAAAAAAAAAAAAGTTCTTTAAACATTGAAGAAACATAGTAAGGATTGTGTCTTCCTAAGATCAAGAGTGAAGTTAGCAGAGCAAGGATGGAAACTCAACCTCAAATACCCGAGCCAGCTGATTACCAGCTCCCCTCAACACCCCCCCAACCCCTCAAGCCCCACTGCTTCCCTTAGAGAAATGGACTACTAAAACTGAAGGTCAAGAAAACTTGATGACAGTGAGAAATGCCAGATTGTTACATTCACAGTCTTTACGGGAAATGACTGAAGCACTGTTACCTAGGATACTCAAAACAAAAGTGGACAAAACACCCAGAAAGTACAGTGATGAGAATAACCCTGCAATGACCTTCAAGATATAGAAAAGATGCCTGAGTAGATCTTTTCCATCTTTTTTTCCCCTCACTTTCTTTGTTTACTGAAAGTCTCTTGGGATTTGAAATTGTCATTGAAGCAAGTTTGAGCACTTTTTGCATAATACTTAGAACTTTGGATATGACCTAATAGCATTTTCCTCCTTCCATTTCTGTATGACTCATTCAACTAACTCTTCCTACTGTGGTGCAACATGCCTTTTTGGAATGCTTTCAGATAGATTTCAGGTGGTAATTTTATTAAATTATTTAGCTGACATCAAACTTCATAGTATTCTAATTATAACAATGATGTCTATTTATATATTAACTCATCATGAATAGGGTACAGACATTTAATTATTCTTTCATTAAAGATGGTATATTTGTTCTTATCATTGGGTTTCTCTTTCAGTTACTGACTACATTCTCCCAATTACTGAGATTTAGAGGCATAGAACAAACATTATTGTCCTACTCACAGTAACTTTGACCAGCACTATTCTTTAGTCACTTGAACTAACCACCCATAAACATATGTTATATTTTGAGCACTGTGCAAAACATTAAAAATCCAGCTTCTTCTCAGCTTAGGTATGGTCTTGGTTGACTATACTTTTCAGGAAGGTCTATAAATTAGTCTTAATAGTAGTTTTCAAACTGTTCAGCTTTCATCTCTCCCTTACCCCCTTTTTTTCTGTTCTTTGGAAATACATATTTATAGAGATATTTTTCTATTGATGTTCTTAGGAGTTCCAGCAAGTCTAATGTTTCTTGTACATTTTTTTCTCCTTATGAAAAGCTTTAGAAGTGTCAGAAGACTTAGGTTCTAGTACTGACCCAGCCTTTTATTAGCAAGGTATCTTTGGGCAGATGACTTAACCTCTCTAAACTCAAGTTTCTTTATCTAAACTCATTTTGCAAAATAATTTATTAGTGACTTTTTTCTTTATAGTCATTTGTGGGGAGGACCTTCTACTCCCTTGTAGTAATGCAGACAATTAAGCAAAAACTTTTAATAGAGCATCACATAGTGTATATAATACTCTGTCCCAGTAAGATTCTCCCATCTCCTCTATGAGGAAGGAGATAGTGTTTCATAATCTATTCTCAGAGAACCTCATTAGTTTTTTTACTCACTCAGGATTTAACTTGTTTTAGTTTTTTATCTTATAGTGTTCTTGTCCTTGTGTATATATTCTTGGGCGTGGACCAAGGCCCCAGTTGCAATGGGACACCTTGGCTGTTCTAAGCTTTGACTGTGGTCGAAGCCATTCAGTGATTAAATCTAGGTCGCAATTGAAACTTTTGAGGACACTTTTAAGGCCAGTTTGCCAGGTATTCTATTTGCTATTCCATCCTACCTTTTAGGTTCTTATACCATACATAGTGTCTTCAATCATTTCCCAGGTGGGCTGGGCTCTGAGGGAGTGATTATGTATAGAGAATCAGTGATTTTCTTTGTGTGTGGAACTTCCTGAAGTGCAAACTCCCTTTGCTAAAGCAGATCACCACCACCATTTGCCCAGGAATACACAGTTAATAAAGGTCATGGACAGACATTTGAAACCAGTCTTACTGAATCCAAGCCCAGCATTTTATCTGTTTTGCCAAACTACTTCTGTCATGCGTATCAATTAACATTTATTCAGCACCTATTATGTATTATGTATTATGCTAGGCATAGAGATAAAAGTAATCCTTGCCCTTAAGGTTACATTATATGTACATATATATTTATATATATGTGTGTATGTATATATGTGTATATATATAATATTAGGTAATTTTTAGGAGGGGGAGGGAGCTTTGGAGTAATTAACTGACAGTTGTGTAAATCAGAAAAGGTCTCATGTAGGAGGTGATGTTTAAACTGAGTTTCGAAAGAAAGTAGGGATTCTAAGAGGCAGAAGAGGAGAATGAATGCATTTTAGGCATATCTAAACAGATGGAAAATAGCATATATCTGAGAAACAGCAAGAAGGGCAGTTTGGCTGGAGAGTTGGGTATATAAAAAGGAGTGATGTCCAATAGACTTGGAAAAGGAAGTAAAAGGGCTTTAAAAAGCACACAGAAGAGTTTGTAGTTGAGCCTAGTGTTGATAGGGAGCCACTGGAGTTTATTGAGTAGAGAAGCAGAAGCCTGGTTAGATCTGTGCTTTATTGATTTGACAGCTATGTGGAGAACAGATTGGCTGGGGGAGAACCTTGAGGCTGGAAAAATAAGGGAGGGAGGGAATTTAATATTCAGGCAAGAATTGATGAGAGCCTGAAATATTTATGGTTGTAGTTGAGTTGAGCTCAGTATAGGATTTGGGGCACGAAGGTACACCATATACTGTACTCTAACAATAGCTTTTTTTTTTTTTTCAGAATAAAATTAGTATGAATATATTTTGAATGTAGTTGCTCTAACACTGAAGTTTTGTTTAATAGAAGCAGCAGAAAGTTAGTATATATTTAGAGTAGATTATGAATCCCAAAAAGGAGTTACTATTTTAGAAATTCTTCAGACACAGGAGTTAAAATGATCAAGTACACCTTAGGTAAGAAAAAAAAATCCTACCTTTTTTTGTGGGGAAAAAATGTTTTTTTTTTTTTTTCCACAAACTGATGTCATCTTAAAATTTCTAAGTATAGCAACTATTCATTACCTTGGTTCAAATAAATCTGTCTTTAGTTGGACTCTGGTGTTTGCATTTTTTAGTTCCTCTTTATCTCTGATTTTTTTTCACCAGAAATTCTTAAAAGTTCTCAGTTTATTAAAGGTCCATTTTCCTTCCATATGATGATATTTAGCTTCTCAGGATAAATTATTCTGAATATCTTTCAAATAGTTCTTTCTCTTTTGATTTTTGGAATATTGTTTCTATTCCAAGATCACTTCTCATTTATAATAGAAACTACCATGTCTTATGGGATGCTGAGAATTTATACTTTAATATGTTTACCTTTGGTTTGGATGATTGTAACTTTTTGTATTGGTTTATTAATCTTAAGTGAATCATAAATTTGAGGAAACCCACAACCTTATTATTATTGATGTATGCTTTCTTTATTTGAAATAGGTAGAGAGATAATGGTTAATTGAAAACTTTTTTTAAAAGGGCATTTCCAGTGCTAATTGGCATGAGAGCTTGGATCTGCTATTTCCTACCTGGGCTGATTTGGATCTCTTTCAGCAACATGATGGCTCACTGTTCTAGGAATTCACTATACTGATGCCAAACTCGTGTGGATACCTGACTGGCATAGCCCTTTGTAACTCTGAGCTCAGGATATTTATCAGTCTCAGTCTCTCTGATATCTTGGTTGCTGGCATTCACTACCATGCTGATGGTTAGTTTGTATCAGCTGACAGACCCAAGAAAAGATGTAACAAAAAATTTTCAAAGTCAAAGAATGACTTTGTTGATTTGGCACTTAAATAAGATTTTCTAAAACAATTTCTATTTTAATAGCAATACATTGTGGGTTTTGAAAAATTTTGAAGAATTCCAAGATTATATAAAGTCATTTGGTTGACATATTACAAAACTATACTATATTTTTATTGTATTATTAAAATTGAACAATGTTCTAAGTTAGTGTGACTGTTTAATTTCATACTTTTTTTTTTTTTAATGAGTCTGGATCCCCAACACATAATCATTCTTCTGTTCAATTTAGCTGGCATTTAATAATTGTTCTAGGCAATGTGATAGGCATTGGAGAAAAAAAAAAAGGTATGAAACTTTTTGGAGTTTATATTCTACTAGAGGAAAACATCTACATAAATAATAAAAACTATGTTTATATGTTTAATTAAGTCTAATTATATAAGTATATAAGTGTAGATTATTCTTAATATACACATGCATATGTATACTTCAAACATATATTTAGGCAGACACACACATATACACATGCATACATACAGGCATGCATATGAAAGGAGATGAGGTAGGGGGAATGAGAGAATATTGTTGGATTAGAACTCATAGGGACCTTAGAGATAGTTTCTAGAGTTTTCTTGAGGCGAAGACTAAGTACCAGAGAATTAGGATCTGAACACAGGTTCTTTGATTGTGTATCCTATGCTTTTTCTGCTACACACATCATGTTTGCCTCAAGAGCACTTGTTTGTTTGTATTTTTAATACCACACTGTTCAATTTAAACATTAGCCTCTGATATATGGAAGGTAATGCACAGACAAATAGAAAGGTAGCTTACATTAAGTTTTAATTGGTGTTGCTAATCCTGTAGAATCTGCTTATGCAATGCCATTCATCCTCCACTTATTTATAAGCCGAATTTATTATTGTTATAAAGTTTGCCTGACAAGTAGCATTCTGCTTCTGTTTGAACAATTATTGAAAGTTATTTGAGAACTAGAAATATCTTTGCAGTTGGAAGTCTTTTTGCTTTTATACAAATCATTCTTAACAATTGATTTTATCCTGAACAAATGTTTTTTTTTAAAGCTGTTGAAATATATATTGATGAATACTTTCTTATCTCTATTGCCAATGAAAAATAAACATAAACAAATAGCCATGCCAGTTTCTTTGCTTCAGTTTTGATTTAAGTATAATTGAAGCAAACATCTTATTTTTCTTCGCACTTTTATGGACCTCCTTCATATATGCAGTGCTTTCAGCTGTTTTGTCATCACTTTCCCTCCCTCCCCCATAAATTGTCCTGTATTTTGCCTGAAATTCCTACCTTTAATCCCCTCCACACTGGTTGACAATAGAATGAGATTGTAACCAAAGCATGCTAATGTTTTTAAAATTTTCCTAAGATTTCAAACTTATTCAGCAAACATTTCACTAATAATAGGTTGCCAGACAATTTTTGGTATCATTTTTTTTTTAAAGCAGTGACGGGAAATTGGCAACTCCAAAGCTTCCAAAGTGCCTTAGAAAAACTCTTTGAGTTTCCCTTTGTCCTGAAAGCACAGTATGGCCTACCTAAAATTTAATCAATTTCAACACTTAGTTGAAAAGTAGGGTTTTTCAATTTTTAGATAAAACATTTTAATTCTAGAATAGAATAAGTTCGTGAATTACATGAACATACAAACTGTCCTTTGGTTTTGAAATTAGAAGCAAAATCTATAGGAATGCTAAAGACTAGAAATAACTAGAGCTTATAGAAAAAAATATTAATGATTCACAGCAAGATGATCATAGCAGGAACAGGACCACTTTTTTGGAATGATGTTATAGAACTATGTTTAGTTAAAGAAGCAAAACTACTCAGTTCCTATCTAATTTTTCTAGTAAGGAGAAGCATCTATCTTCAAACTAGAAAAGGGAGACCAAACTCTGAGACAAAGGAAGTCCAACAGAGGAGGGGAAGATTGGAGAGACTAGAGAGTGGATAGAAGACAGTTCCTATTTAGTCCTTCATTAAAAAGAATACAAGGCCCAGGCCACCTATCTCTTTATTTCTCACCTTGAAGTACTGCTCTAGACTTCATGATGACCCAGTGCGAGCTATCTTCCCATTTTTTTCATATTCTTTTTGTATGTTGTCTTTCCCTCTGTTAGATTGTAAGCTTCTTGAGGACAAGTATTTTATTTGTATCTCCATTTCTTAGCATAGTTTTTCATATAGTAGAAACTTAATAACTGTTATTAAGTGACTCAGGAACATCTAATCACCTTAACTGAGTTAATGGCTTCAAGGCCTGATTTATTATGTACCAAGACTTTAAAGATATGATGATAGAACCATTCTCAGCAATCTTTGAGAACTCCTACAATCCAGCAGTCAGTAATCACTTATTTAGAATTCTGTGCCAGGGACATACAAAGACAGAGGTGAACTAGTTCCAGACTTCAAGGAATTTATATTCTATTAGAGAAGTTAATAGCACATATCTAAGTGCTTACAAAATAAATCTGAAATAATTTGGTGGAAAAGGCCAGAGTAACTAAAGAAGGCCTGAAGAAAGGCTTTATGTAAAAGAAAACAAGAAGTATTTGAAGAAAACTAGAGATTGTAAAAGGTACAGGTGAGGAGAAAGTAAATTTCAAATATGGAGATAGTCCATGCAAAAGTCCAAGGGCTGGAAATAGAATAACTGTGCAAGGAATAGAAAGAAAGCAATTTGGCTGGTTTGTAGAGTAAAGGATACTAATATTTAATAAGTCTGGAAAGGGAGGTTGAAAAGAGGTTGTGAAAGGCTTTAAACAGCAAATAGAGTTTATATTTGATCCTATAGGTAACATGGAGTTTATTAAATACTTGAGCTTATTGAATAGGGGAGTTATATGGTTTGACTTGAACTTTTAGGAAAATTA
Source organism: Myrmecobius fasciatus (assembly GCA_023553655.1). NCBI lineage: Eukaryota > Metazoa > Chordata > Mammalia > Dasyuromorphia > Myrmecobiidae > Myrmecobius > Myrmecobius fasciatus. The sequence continues at coordinate 278,466 of JAJPUD010000269.1, read as the reverse complement.
CATTTTCAGCTGTGAAAGATAGTTTGGAACTGGGAGAAATTTGAGGTTAGGACACACTAATGAGAGGTAATTGTAGTCTATGATGATTACATCATCAAAATTTGATGATTACATCAGCAAAGATGATAGGAACCTGATTTAAAGGGACAGTCATATGAGTACAGATTAAGGGAAGAGGACTCAGAACTATGGAGGTAAAATTGACAAGATTTGGCAACTGATTGTATGGATATGTAGGACAGGGTGGAAGAGAATACAAATTTGAAAATGATTCCAGAGTTGTGAATGTAGGCAACTAAAAGGTTCATTGTGCTTTCAATAGCAACAGGAAAGTTCAGAAGAATGAATTTTTGAGAAGATAATGAATAAAGATAAACAAATATAGTCTTATATTGGTTCAAAAATCAGATTCACAAGTACAAGTTATATGAGACATGGTTAGACAGTAATTTTTCTGAAAAAGATTTGATAATTTTAGTGTATTATAAAGTCAGTTTATGAGTTAGCAATGTGATCTAAAAGAAACAAATGTCTTTTTGGACTGCATTAAAAGAAATATTGTCTTCAAGAATAAAGAAGTGATATTTCTCTTGCACTCCTGCCTGGTAAAGAGTACATCTGGACCATTTTGTTTGGTACCACAGTTTGAAAGGTAAGCTGCAGCCTATCTAGAGAAAGGCAATCAGCAGAGTGTAGGACTTTAAGGCTGTGCCCTATCTGCATCAAGATCTACGCATTGCAGGTTGAGAGCACTGTGCTAAGTGCTTCTATACTAAGACAGATGTGGGGAAGGATATCAACATATTTGACTCTAATATACAATATTACATGATCTTAGCATAAGATTTGAGATTTCTAAACAGAATCCTATATGAGGTTTGAGGGGCATGTCTTTATAAACTAGGGAAATCAGGAAAGATTTTGGGGAGGAGGTAGCATTTGAATTGGAGCAACAAAAATATTTTCATGTATAAAGAACAGAAAAAGATTATGAAGTTTCTTTTAAAAAATGTAATAATTTCAACATGTGACCTTTAACCCTTGTTTTTATTTCTTAAAACTGAACTTTAAAGGATAGGTAAGATTCCATCAAAAGAGAGAAAATTTCTATTTGGAAGGACCAAATTTATTAATTTTTTTTCCTTTTATTGTATTTTTGAGCAGAAGCCAACTTCTGGTAGACCACAGTATTGTTTTGTAGAATGGCAGGATGAGAGAAGGCTAAAGAGAGGCATCTGAATTTTAGTAGGCAATCAATAGGAATCCCCTAAGGATTTTTGAATCTAGGAGTGATACAACCACATCTATGATTAAAAAACAATTATTCTGTTAGATATGTGGAGGACTGATTGAAGGTGTATGTGTCTGGGGATAGTGGTAGTAGTTTGAAAACTGAATAGGCTAATGAATTAATCCCAATAGATAATAAAGAGGGCCTTCCTGGACTAGGGTGGTGGCAGTGGAGATGGAAATGGAGAGGAGAGAAATAAACATTAAGTGCCTACTGTATGCCAGACACTGTGCCAAGTGCTTCCTAAATATTATCCCTTGGATCCTTGAGACAGCCTTGGGAGATGCTATTTATTTCCATTTTATGGTTGAGAAAACTGAAGCACTGATTAAGTGACTTGCCCAAGGTCACTCAGTAAATGTTCAAGGTTGGATTTGAACCTAGATTTGCCTGATTCCATACTTAGTGTTATCCATTTCACCGATTATCTGCCTTTGAGGTGAGGAGACAGTATTAAAACTGAGGTGAGGGAGACAGAAGATCAAATAAGTTATAGGATTACCACTTAAATAGAGATGTCTAGATAGAAATAATGATGTCAGAAGGAGAAGCAACTTTAGGGGGAAAGATCTTCCCTCAGGATACTCACCACAAAGGTTGTCATACATAGATAGTGGTACCTTCTATTTGGGTACTTCGGCAAGACTGGGGTTTTGTGGAGGAGGGATGGTTAAGGTAATGGAGTATGGAACTGTGGCAGGCCAGAGCTTCCTATTGGGATAGACTTCTGGGGACAATTCAGATTAGGGTAGTTTATTTTCTCTTTTGGGCCCAGACAGTTAACTGATCTGCTATCCTTTCCAGTACTATTACCCATACTTGTGGGCAATTTCTATTTTCTCTTGCTTCACATTATTGCAACTTTTTCTCTTTGTTATTTGTTCCTCAAAACAAACATAACTAAGGGACTTAGGAATGGCTATCCAGTTTTATCCCTCTTTCCTTATCTTTCTCCATTCCATTGTTGTGGGAAAGGAAGACAGAAGAGAAATCTCAAGTTTCTTTGAACTTGAGAGTGAAGGGAAGCTCTTGGTGATCACCCTGCTGGGAAAGACACTTCTGGGTGGCATTTCCTTTGAATAATAAAGGAACAAATATGAACAATGTACTGATGCTTAAAAAGGTCTGTTTTTTCAAATGATAAGATTATATCATTGCATTTCATAGAGATCTTTTACAGGAAAGAATCTGCTTTCTGCATTATTGGAATAGTGCCAAAGGACTGAAACTAAAATCTTAATTTGTCTTCTTAAAAATGTGTCAATTCTTGAGCTATGACATCTTTTAAATTTGTCTTTAAATGTGGCCAGCTTTTAGAAGAAAAGACCACAATCTGATGGCATCAAATGAGAGGTTCACAGTATAAATGAATTATAATTAAAAACCCACTCATAAAAATCTCCCTAAAACTTTGTGTGTGTGTGAATATTTTGAGGGTAGATGGCATAGTGAATTCAAACATTAAATAAAACACCTAAAAAAAGGTCAAGATAACAATAGTCAAATGTTCTGCTCACCGAAGTAATCAAAAAAATCTGTCACTACCTTAGGAAATTATTTCTCACCAAGTTTTTTTCTTTTCTGACTTGTCTATTCCTTTGCCTGAACCATAGTGTCCATAGGAGTTGCTCAATTTCCTTGGCCAGATCCCTTTGTTTTATTGTTATTGTTATTTTTTAACAGATAAACTATTGTACTACTATTGTATTTTAAAACTTTTCAAAAGACAATTAAATTATCCCTGAGAGTTATAATTTACCTATCATGTCTGGGTTTTGAAACTTCTGGTCCATTTGGGAAGGATTTGCTTCTGTTTTTTGAAAGGAATGGGAAACACAAACATATTCCCCAGTGCTACTTGAGGATCTGGAAAGGAAGTAAGATTATTATTTTTGATTTAACCCTAATTCTTCATAGGAAAGAGAAAAATCAGTGGTGATGCTATCATCAGATTATTCTTTCAGAAGCTTAAAAAAAGTTTATGACAAAAAAAGTACATGTTTAATTAACTGGAAGTTTCTTTTTTTTTAATTAATGATTCTGGAGGACCTCCTATGAATTTGTGATGACTTGGCTGCAATAGCACATAATTGCCTGTCTTTTATATTTTGTAATGTGACTTTGGGCAGGGCTTCAGTAGTTTCTTTAGCTCTAAAATAAGAGGATTGGACTAGATCATTTCTTTCAGCTCCAAATCTAGAACCATGTGAACATTAAAATTATAATGTATATGTAACCACATTTACTTTGCATTCATAGATTTTATTCATTTTTGAGTCAATTTTTGTTCTTTTCTTTTTATATCTGCTCCATTCTTACCATATCCCTTTCCTCACTTCACCCAGAAAGCCATCCTTTGTACTCCACATGTTTAATTTATGCATCTAATATATATGCCAAGGGTCATATATGACCAACCTTGTTCTCTAGAGATTTTTCTTTCCTATTTTTCAGAAGGATCAAGAGTTTCTGTAGTAAGAAGTGTTTTCTAGATGAAACTTTATTTCCCCACTGAATTTTGCCTATCCTTTTCATCTCATAACTCTTTTATAAGATCCTTCTGCCCACTCCATCTTTCCAAATTTTCTAGCTTCCTTTTACGAAGGATAAATAACATTTTAGTTATTTGATTTGATAAATAACTTGCTTGTCAATTTTTTCTTGATTTCTTTTGGTCCATTTTAGTTTGGGAGATAGGAAGGAATGTGTTATGTTTTTGCTATGTTCCTCTACTGTTTTTATATGTAATGTTTTCTAATCTAAGTTTTAAGTAGTTGAGGATTCTTTCTTTTTTATATACAAATATGAGCTAAATTAGAATATATTCTTAAGTACCACAATCTATTATGTTATATAATCTATATACTATATAACATGTCATATAATACATTTGTTATATATTATATATGAAGCTACTCTTGATCCTGTTCCAATTGTTAGTACTTTACCACCACCCTGTCCTCTTGTATTGATATTTATTTTATTTATTTTGTGTATACTTATATATATGCATATACAGAATACAAAACCCCAACATAATATAAACTTCTTGAGGACAGGACCTGTTTGTTTCATTTTTATTTTTGCATCCTACTGTCTGGCACACGATTGATACTTATAAATGGTTGTTGAGTGATTTGCCTAAGTTGTCAACTCTGTGAGAAGTTATTAAATACCATGGTTTTAATCTGTCACTTAGTATGCTTTTTGTGTTTTTTATTTCTTCTCCTCTAACTTTTCCACCATATATACCTATCTGCCTACTCCATCCTGGTGATTCAGTTTTGTCTGTTTACTCACCAATTCTGAAAACCTGATTTCTTTTTTTTTAGAACTATTACAAAACAAATGATTTCTCACATCCCTCCCACCCTCTAGCTACATTTTTACTCTGACTACCCATCATAGACATTACTTCTTTAGTTTCAAAAAAAAAAAAATCCAAACTGAATTAAAATCCTGTAGAAGTTTGAAACAAATAGACTGTCTTTTTAAAAATTGAATACTAGCTTTTAATTTTCAAAATACATGCAAAGATAGTTTTCAACATTCACCTTTGTAAAACCTTGTGTTCAGGGGCAACTAGGTGGTGCAGTGATAGAGCCCTATCCCTGAAGTCAGGATGACCTGAGTTCAAATCTGGCCTCAGACACTTAACCCTTCCTAGCTGTGTGACTCTGGGCAAGTCACTTAACCCCAATTGTCTCAGCAAAAAAAAAAAAAAAACCAACCCAACAACCTTATGTTCCCAATTTTTTCTCTCACCCCCCATACTCTCTTAGATAGCAAGTAATCTAATATGCTTAATGTGTACAATTTTGTTATATGTATTTCCACATTTATCATACTGCACAAGAAAAATAAAACCAAAAAAGGAAAATAAATGAGAAAAAAAAACCAAAAGTAAGCAAACAAACAAACAAAAAAAAAGGTGGGGAAAAAACTATGCTGTCATCCACAATCAGTCCCAATAGTTCTTCTTCTGAATGCAGAAGGCTCTCTCCATCACAAGTCTATTGGAATTGGCTTGAATCACCTCATTGTTGAAAAGAGCCACATCCATCTTAATTGATCATCACTTAATTTTGTTATTGCTGTGTACAATGTTTTCTTGGTTCTGCTCACTTCACTTAGCATCAGTTCATGTAAATCTCTTCTGTAGGCTGGTGCTCTTCACCATAGTAGAAATGTGAACTAGAAACTAGAATGTATTTCAATATTTCTTTATATGAATACAATTATTCATTTAAATTTTATGAAGTTTTCTGAAGACCCCAAATGGCTGAAAAATAAGAATATTTAATATGATAACAATGATTGAAGCAAAGAAAGATGTGAAGAATTGCTTTGAAAAGAATTTTTAATTACTAGAGTTATGGTTTTCTTGTTATTTAGAAATTATTGGGGAAACATTTACACATTTGAATATTTTCAATCAGCAAGTAAGATAATATTTATTTAGCACTAGATACTGGGGAATAGAGAGATATTTTGGAAAAGAGCTATGTTCTTCTTGGAGAGACAAAGCATAAAGTCAAAAGTTAAATACTCCCCCCTCCCCAGTTTAAAACAGTAATTCAAGAAATGTGATAAGGCAGTGGGATTATTAAATGCCTTAAGGTTGTATAGACTGTATGAGTTCAAAGAAGTTTTATGACTTCAGAAGAGGGTAAAATCTCAAAGCTAAAGGAGCATTTTCTAAACAGTGTGAGTGAAGTTTTGTGACAAAATGTTGATGTTAGCAACATTTCCCTCCCCAATAATCAAGTGTCCCAAAAGTCTTAGTATAGTTTTGTTATTTAAATTATTTACTATTTAAACTATCAAATGAATGTGAGATTTAAAATATCAAATTAAAATTGGTCTATATTGAAGTATCTCAAATATGGAGTATCTAAAAACCTTTCCAGAACACTTTGTATTTATTACATGTGTAAAATTTTAGTACAGAAATAAGCTATGTTCCACAATTTTGACTCACCTTTTATCTAGCTCCTCTCACTCTGTCCACTGTTTAATGGATTTTTGTTCCTCACTTGGAACATCATCCTCAAACCTCCAGAGACCATTTATTCATTTTTTAATTCTAGCATTAATAATAATAACAGTTATTATCATTAATATACCTATTGTTCCAGAGTTAATATAATTTGTTTTGGACTTACACATAGACTGAGATGACTTGATTAGTGAGTAAGCATAAATTCACCTAAAGGCTTTACATACCATTTGATATTTACTCTTCAGCAGGATTTATATCTTTTCCTCATCTTTGCCATTTTTGGCTCTGTAAACAATAGTCAAATTAATATTTCCATTGCTTTTAAAAAGGAGAATTCTATGATCCATTCGCCATCCTAGACCAAGACTATCCTGTTTGACAGCCACTCCCCCATTTATGTTCTATGTTGTCATCTGACTAAGACCCCTCTACCTTTATAAGGTTTCAGTTTTGTAAACTATAAAAAGGGGATAATTTCTGTATTATGTACTTTCATAGATTTATTGTGAGACCCAAATAAAATGATATATTAAAGCACTTTGCAAACTTTTAAAGTATATGAATATCAGTTACTATTATTATTCAGTATCATCAAATAATTATGTGCTAGTCTTCTGCTGAATGTTTATTAAGTAATTCTACAATAATTGTATTGTTCAGATTACATGAGAAAGATAAGAGTAAATTTGTTATAACTCCCTATTTGGGAAATTTCTATTCTGCAAAAGAACATTCTTGGATCATTATGTTTCTGACTAGGAACCTGTCATTGTACTTAAAATGGAATAGTTTGTTGATGGTTGCTGCCCAACTTGTTTTTGAAGTTTACTTAAAAATGTGGAGTGGGCAAGCGTGCCAAGTGAATGTATTTCCTACTATTCAGCTGCCTTGTAATTCCCTTTAAAGTTGTCCTTCCTTTTTCCAAAGTTTGATAGATGATGGGGAGAAGGAGCCCTGAAGTTTATTGAATAGGAAAGTGACATGATGAGACTTGAGCTTTAGGAAAATCATTTTGCTAATTATATAGATTTTCATTGTAGATAGAGAAGGTAAAAACCTTATTTGTTATTAATTCTGAGCCTAATATATTATTGTTTTCATTATTTAGAGCATCAAAGGCCTAGACTAAAAGAATTGGATAAATCTTGCTATCTTCAGCTATAACAGTTGCCTTTGTTGATAAAATGCTGTCACCGAGATTTACCTGGAGCATACTTTTGCTTTTTTCTAAAGCAGTTGACTCTTTACTTTTTAGATTCCCTTTGGGTATTTCAAAATAGTCAGGATACAGTTTTTGAAGTTCCCTGTGTACTTTAAAGATTTTAAAGTGCTATATAAATGTCAACTGTAATTATTATCATTTCTAAGACGTTACTTATTGCATTGCTCTACCTTAATAATAATTTAGAGAGGAGTCTTTAAATGTGACTGGGAAAATTAGTTCCATTTGTATCTTTTTGGTTTTAAAAGATTTTTGTTTGGAAAAATATCAATTGCTACAAGTAGCTGAGCTAATACTATAAAAATGATAATTTTACCTAAATTGGTCTACTTGTTTAGTGCCATGTCATTCAAACTGCCAAAAAATTATTTATAAAGCTAAAGAAAACAATAACAGAATCCATCTGGAAAAAACAAAAGGTCAAGAATATCAAGGAAATTAATGAAAAAATAAATATAAAGGTCAGTGGCCTAACAGTACTAGACCTAAAACTCTATTATAAAGCAGGAGTCATCAAAAACATATAGCACTGGCTAAGAAATAGAGTGCTAAATCTGTGGAATAGGTTAGATGAACATAACACAATAATCAGTGACTAAAGTAATCTAGTATTTGATAAACTCAATATTGTAGCTTCTGGGAGAAGAATTCACTATTTCACAAAAATTGCTGGGAAAAGTAGAAAATAATATTTCATAAACTTGACATAGACATCTCATACCCCATACCAAAATAAGGTCAAAATGGGTATATGATTTAGGTATAAAGGGTGACACTATAAGCAAATTAGGAGAGTAAGGGATAGTTTACTTATCATATTTTTGGAGAAGGAAATACTGTATTTATGGCCAAAGAACTAGAGAACATTATGAAATGAGATGACTTTGATTACATTAAATTAAAAGGTTTTTGTAAAAGAAAAACCAACAAGGCTAAGATTAGAAGGAAAGCAGAAATCTGGGAAAAAATTTTGCAGCCAGTGCTTCTGATAAAGGCCTCATTTCTAAAATATATAAAGAACTGTGTCAAATTTATAAGAATAAAAGTTATTTCCTAATTGAGAAATGATCAAAGGATATGTACAGACAATTTTTAGATGAAGAATTAAAGCCATCTATAGTCCTATGAAAAAAATGCTTTAAATTACTATTGATTAGAGAAGAGCTAATTAAAATAATTTTGAGGTATCACCTCATACCTCTCAGATTGGCTAAGATGACAATAAAAGATAATGATAAATATTGGAGGGGATGTGGGAAAATTGGGATACTGATACATTGTTGGTGGAGTTGCAAAACGATCCATTCATTCTGGAAAACAATTTGGAACTATACCTAAAGGGCTATAAAACTGTGCATACCCTTGGACCCAGCAGTGCCATTACTGGGTCTGTATCCCAAAGAAATTGTAAAAAGAGGGAAAAGGGCCCACATGTATCAAAATGTTTATAGCACTCTTTTTGTGCTGGCAAAGAATTGGAAAATGAGTAGATGCCCATCAATTGGGGAATGGTTGAATAAGTTGTGGTATATGAAAGTAATGGAATACTATTGTTCTATAAAAAATGGTTAACAAACATTTTAGAAAGGCCTGGAAAAATTTACATGAACTGATGCTGAATGAAACAAACAGAATCAGGAATACATTGTACACAGTAACAGCAAGATTCTACAATGATCAACTATGAAAGGCTTGGTTCTTCTCTGTGGTTCAGTGTTCCAAGTAAATCCTAATTCTTTGGACTGGATAAACTTTGGATATAAAATGCTGTGTCTTTAACAGAAATGTTTTGTTTTTCTTTACAGATGTTACTGTTCCTTCACAAACTACCTTCCCTCCTATATTTAAGAAATTACTAATAAGCAGAGCATGGTGTTATGGAAGTGACTTCAAGCCTTAAATTTGCAGAATATAAATAAAAAATGATTATCAAATCAGTAGTTATTACATTTAGCATTTGAAAATAATGATTGTGAAATTAATTGAGATGAAATATATTTTTTTCAGTTTCAAAATGTTGATGTTGATGTTGATGATAATGAAGATGATGGTGGCGGGATGGTATATTAACTAAAAGGTTGGCCATGGAGATTAGGAAGAATTAGGTTGAGATTGAACCCAATGCTTCTAAGATCCCTCAGATCTGTGATCTTGCTTTTGATACATATTGGATGTTTGATAAGGGACAAATTAGTTAATCTCTCAGGACAGCTAGTTTAAACAGTCCTGCTGTCTGGCAGTGGATAGAGGAAAGAAAGAGGTTTAGAGTCAGAAAAATTGGAATTCAAATCTGATCTCAGATACTGACTAGCTGTTTGGCCTTGGACAAGTCACTTGATCCCTGGGGAAAGAAATGGCAACCCCCTCCAGTATTTTTGCCAAGTAAATCCCATGGACGGTATTAAAAATGTTGGATGCTGATCAGGAACTCCTCAGTCCAGAAGTGCCTGGTGTGCTATGGGCCTTATGCTGAGGAAGAGTTGGATAAGACCAAGTGACTGAATAACAAAAAAATTAACTACTCAGTGCGTAGGCAACTCATTAAAATCGTAAATTATGAAAAACTTGGTGATCTGCACCAATTTCAACACACTCATGAACTCACAGATTAAAAAAAAATAAAAATTTACATGATGTAGCACATACCTAACATAGGTATTATGTGCATAATATAGTACTATAAAGCTTAGGACAATTATAAAATAGAATGCTACATCATATTAATAAATATTGTAATATTTATTAAGTGCCTGCTCTGTCATGTGAACTAAGCATTGAGAATATAAATAAGAAAAAGAAAGACAGTCCCTGTCCTCAAAGAGCTTATAATTAAGTGGGTGAAGACAAGACAAAAAAGAATCTAAAATAAGGGGTGGAGTTGGGGAACAGTGTAGGATAGAAAGGGTAAAGCAGTGCAGGCAGGGTTCCAGAGTCAAACTTAAACAGTGAAGCTGGTGGGAAATGAGCACTTGGCTGGACTTCTGAACACTTTAAATGAGGTCTTTTCGAGGACTTTTTGTTCTATCCTTCAGCCTTTCACCCACAGTGACAGAGGACCTAATGAGGTGGGAGCACCAAAGCTGATGCAGCTTTTCAGAGGAGGTTCCAGGTGATAAGCTGTTGGCGGTAGTGAGTGGGACAGAGAGGTAAGATGATGATAGTGGAGTTGAATCCAAATAGTACTATTGGTGGAAAAACATACAGATTTAATCAACCTTATATTGATTGTGGTTGATAGACCATTCTCTATATTTTTATATGTTTTTGAATTTTAAGAAATCAGTCAATAATTTGAGGGGAAATAAAACTATAATTAGCCATAAGCAAATTGGTCTGCATGCTACACTGTTTCTGAAATTATGTAGTTTTATATAAGGTTGATTAAATCTGTATGAACTTGCACATTCCTTGGATTGTGACTTAGCCTCATGCATTAGTAAGAAAGTAAGTTCATAAAAAAAGATGTGAAAATTTCAGCATTTTTGAATTGAGAACAGATTTTTGCCAAATGTAGAAAGACCAAATTAGGATGGAAAAGGATTGTTTTCTAACTGCTAAGAAACCATGACAAACAATAGTCAGAAGAAAAGACCTATATATAGAAAATCTTGCATAATGATTTCTTAAGTGTCTTTCATCAAATAAGAGATTAGGTGGAAATGCTGGAGAAGAAATATGGAAATGTCAACAACAACAAAAGATTCAACCTTTGACTTTGAGCCTTCAAACCCTTTCAAAGAATTATCTTTTTTCAGTTTCCTGAGTATATTAAAGTCTATTTAAAATGATTGTTTGCATGGTGAAATTCATCAACTTATTTTTACACAGAGACAAAGAAATTAGTAAAACACATGTAATGTCTTAGGTTCAAGTAGCTTATCTTTAAAAAAAAATACAGGAAGTTCATGTCATCTCCAAAATATTTCTTTACTATTGAATTATGTATTACGGAACTGAGACTAAAACTTAGGGACTAGTTCTCTAATTAGCTCCTCTTCTGAAAAAGGTTGGGCAGAATTCCATAGCCTTTGAATTTAAAATGTGCCACAGATTAGTGTCTTGTAGAGTGGTTCAAAGTTCAATTCAATATTTTGAATAAAATCCCTTTACTTTCCCAAGAAATTAAAAAAAAATTCACCTTATTAAATGACACAAGTTTCTTTTTTTATATATAAAGCTTTTTATTTTCAAAACACAAGCATAAATAGTTTTCAACATTCATCCTTGCAAAATGTTGTTCTAATTTTTTTTTCTCTTTCCTTTACTCCCACTCTTTCCCCTAGATGGTAGGTAATACAATATATGTTAAACATGTGCAATTCTTCTACACATATTATCACAATTACCATGATAATTATCACTTTTCACAAGAAAAATGAAAAAGTTAAAAAAATAAGAAAACAATGCAAGCAAACAAAAAGAAAAAGTGAAAATATTATGTTATGATCCACACTCAGTCCCAACAGTCTTCTTTCTAGGGGCAGATGGCTCTCTCCATCACAAGAACATTGGAACTGGCCTGAATCACCTCACTGTTGAAAAGAGCCATGCTCATCAGAATTGATCATTGTATAATCTTGTTGTTGCCATATATAATGATCTCCTGGTTCTACTCACTTCACTCAGCATCAGTTCATGTAAGTCTCTCCAAGTCTCTCTGAAATCATCCTACTGGTCATTTCTTATAGAACAATAATATTCTATAACATTGTATATCATAACTTATTCAGCCACTCTCCAATTGATGGGCATCCATTCAGTTTCCAGTTTCTTACCACTATAAAAAGTGCTGCCTCAAACATTTTTGCACATATGGGTTCTTTTCCCTTTTTTTATGATCTCTTTGGGATACAGGCCCAGTAGAGACACTGCTGGATCAAAGGGTATGCACAGTGTGATAGTCCTTTAGGCATAGTTCTATATTGCTCTCCAGAATGGTCCACAAGTTTCTTAAGAACAACACTATATCATGATTAAAAAACAAAACACATGTTCTTTCCTAATTTCCATTTTTCTACTCTCATGTATTAATGAAATAGTTATTTTATATAGTATTATCATGATATGTTCCTAATATTTCAATAATTCAAGTTACTTAAAAGGAAAGTAATCTGATGTCAAATCCTGACTCTTTGCCCAAATTCATTGAGTTAAAGTTGAAGTCCTATGGTTTCGCATTATCAAGGGAGACAGAAGCCAGCAGCAGGAGTTCAGGAAATTGAGATTAGCACCAAACTGGAACTAGCAACCCCAAGAATGTAAGAGAGGATGAAACTTGGCCCTGAGGCAGAGTCCAAACCAGGAATTGAAGCCAGAGCTGTGAACAAATAATAGAAATCTTGAACACAATGAAGAGATGTTATGAGGTCAAGACAAGTTCAAGAGTTATCTCCTTACAGAAATTCCAAATTGAAAACTCCCAGGTATGTTATAGCTCAAATCCAGAGCTTAAAGGACAAAGAAAAAAAATACTACAAGCAACAAAAAAGAAAGAGTTTTAATAATAAGGAACCATAATCAAGGCCATATAGACTACTTTGAAAGAGAGAAAAGATTGGAATATTCCAAAGACAAAAGAAGTAGGTTAACTGATCAAGACTGAATATAATATTACAAGGGCCTTTTAATAGAAGACTTTCAAGCATTACCAAATCAAATCAAACCAAACAAAAAACCTATGAAATACAGGCAAGTCAAAAGAAACTTAGATAAATACGTTGAACAGTTGCAGGGGGCTAAATAATGACCATTTTAATATTCGAAATAGGAATATTCTAAAAGAAAAGACAGATACCTTTTAATATTTCTCATGTCTTTAAGGGTCACAGAGGAGATTAAATAAGACACAGGGCTTGGGATAGTGAAGTTTTTGGTGTTTTTTTTATTTTTAACTATTTTGATGATTTTAAGAAAGGGAAGAAATGGGAAGGAAAAAGGAATTCACTAATGAAGAAGTGAGGAAAGAGGAAAATTATTAATAGATAAACTATATCAATGATGTAATAATAAAATTAATACAAAAAAACTTTTGACATATTCATGTTAAAAAATACAAAGCATAAAAATACATTAACCTCACCCCTATTAAACACAAACACACACACACACACACACACACACACACACACAGTAAATACTATCTCTAAAACTGAGAGATGGTATTATCTGTAAAGGATAAATACTAGTGGTTTTCCCAATAACAACAGGAGTAAAGCAGGAATGTCCACTATCGCCTCTATTATTTGATATCATTCTAGAAATGTTCACTATAATAATGACAGGAAAAGAAAATTGAGGGAATACATATAGGAAAAGAAAAAAACATTGCTTTTTGGAAGTGGTTGACTCGGTGAACATCAGAGATTTAATTTAAATTCATCTACTACTAAATTTAGCAAAGTACCTATATAAAATAAACATACATATATATCATTAGTATTTCTGTATGTTACCCCAAAAAAAAGAGCAGCAAGAAAAGATAAAAAAATTTATTTGATATAAGTTTAGAATGTATAAAATATTTGGAAGTTCACCTAATAAAGATTAATAGTAATTTTCTGACTAAAACTAAATACTATTTGCAGAAATAAAAAGAGAGTGGATTAGAAAGGATTAGTGCTATGTGATAAAATAAAAACAAGAGCATTACCTGAGAATTTACTAATTTTCTATCATATAAATCAACTACAACAAGGTTACTTTATAGAACTAGAAAGAAATAACAAAAATTCATCTCATAGAACAGAAAAAATTTTGTTCCAACTAAAGAAATTTAAGGGAATCAATGAGGAAAAAGTAGGAGAGGGAATGTAACAATTCTAGATCTCAAACAGTACTACAAAGTAATTATCAAAACTATTTGGTAGTCATTAAAAATAGAAAAGTTGATTATTGAAACTAATTAAATGTAATTGGCAAAAAAGAAGGAAATGAACATAATAGTATAATCTTATGTAAGCCCAAGTATTTCCAACTTTTGGATTAAGAGTTCATTATTCAATAAAACATGCTAAGAAAACTGAAAGCTGTCTGGCAGAAATTGGCCAACATTTCATATCATATACTACAGTAAGCTCCAAATGAGTACATCGCTTAAAGTTAAAAGCTTACATCATGATAAATTAGAAGAACAGGGAGAAAGATACCTTTATATAATCCAAATTCCTTATTTTATCATTTTTATCCACAGATAAATGATAAAGTGATAAAATGAGTAATTTGGATTATATAAAGTTGAAATGTTTTTATACAAGCAAAATCAATATAGTTATATGAGAAAATTTAATTGAGAGAAAATCTTTGCCACAAATTGAGAGATGAAGATCTGATATCCAGGCTATGTAAAGAATTGATTCAATAATATAAGAAAAGGAGCTATTCCTAGTAAATAAATAGTCAGAAAATATGAATAGTTATGAAAAGAACTTATGTGAAAAAATATTCCAAATCACTAATAATAGAAATACAAATCAAAACAAACAAGATTTTACCTCAGCCATGAAATTGACAAAGATGACAGAAATGGAAAATGACAGTAGGAGGAGAACTTATGTGAGAAAAGACACAATGACATAACACTTTGGTGGAACTGTGAATTGGTACCACCATTCTGGAAAGTACTTGAATTTTACCATCCCAAATCATTAATTGTGCATATTCTTTGACTTACTGAAACTCTTCTAAGAGTTTAGCTTAAGAATATAAAAGAATGAGGGATAAGATCCTTATGTACAAAAATTTTTATTGTAGCATTTTTGATGTTAGCAAAGAACTAAAAGCAAAGGGATTTCCTACTAATTGAGAGATGCCTGAACATATGGCATATGCAATAGTGAAAGGGACAGATTCAAAGAACTATAGGAAGATTTATTTAAAGTGAAACAATTACTTCAAAAGAAGTTGATGAAAGCATGCTTCCTATCTCTTGAAAGAGAGGTATTATAATAGAAGTACAGAATGAGACATGAATTTTGTTACAAAGGAGGGCTTTTGGAGAGCAGGGTAGAGATAAAGTTACTGATGAGAGTGGGGTTAGTGGTAGGAATGCCAGACTGTGGTAAAAGAGAAAATTGGATCAATGAAACATTTTTAAAAAAAAATAAACAGAAGAGAATTTCAGATGTAGACTCAGACAAGTAGGACAGCTTTGGGACCAACATGTTCAATTTTATCATATACTTTTAAAAAGCTGTATGTAGTAGAAATTCATGACTTCAATTCCTTTTCTGTGCTTTTTGTATTGAAATGTTTGCATGGAAATGTTTCATGTTTGACAAGTCCAGAATGACAACAAAAATCTTGTGGAAAACACCACCATCCCTGCCATTTTCAATATAATTCCCACAGTGAGAATTTTTTTCTGCCTCCCCTGTAATCCTGTAGAATTGTTTGTACTTCTAGTATTTATTTCTTTCAGTTGTATTATAGTCACATATACATAGCATCTCAAGTAGTAGAATTATAATCTTTTTATGAGTATTTTTTATATGTCCCCTTATTCCTGGAATTCTCTTTCACCTCCTACTATTGATCTCCCTAGCTGTCTTTAATTCCCAACTAAAATCTCAACTTCTACAGGAAAACTTCTCTTATCCCTTTTAATTCCATTTCTTGCCCTTTTAATTATTTTCCAAATATCTTGTATTCTGTATAGCCTGCTTTGTACACTTTGTGTACATAGCTTGTTATCTCATTAGATTGTGAACTCCTTGAGGGGAGGGATTGTCTTTTTCCTCCAGTTGTACACTCAGTGCTTAGCACGTTGCCTAGCAACAGAGTAGCCAGCTTAATAAATGTCTCTTATGTTTTGAATGCTTTACTGCCTCACCTTTGCCTTTATAGTTTATCTGGCTTCCTTCTAGACGGAGTCTAGATCTCACCTTCTGTATGTGTTTTACATCTGCTTAGTTATTTACATGTTGTCTCCGCCACTAGAATATATGTTTTTGAATGCAAGTTCTTTGTATCTCTGGAGCTAATTACAGTCCCTGGCTAATAGAAACAAATACACACACACACACACACACACACACACACACACACACACACACACACTAGTGGACTTGCTAGTTTTGGAATCTGGACCTGGATTTGAACCCCCACTCTACTTCTTACTGTCTATGTGACCTTCAGCAATCCAATGAACTTTGCCTCTAGTTTTCCCCATTTCTAAAATAAAAGTTTTGGGCTAAATGAATATTAAAATCCTTTCCAGTTTTTGGTTTGTGATATTTTCAGTTGTAGATCCCAGGGTTCTAGGAATCATGTTTGGTTCCCAATCTTATATCTTGAGGAATGTTTGCTGAATCATACATATAATAAATATGTATATGTGATTATACATGTATGTATCTAGCAGACCCAAAATGAATTAATGAGCCAACAAGCTTTTTTTGGGGAACTGATATTACTACAATTCTCACATGATATTAATGTTTCTTTGATTTTTCTTCCCCCTCCCCCGCCCCAACTTTTTTTTTTTCTTTTTTTGCTGAGGCAATTGGGGTTAAGTGACTTGCCCAGGGTCACACAGATAGGAAGTGTCTGAGACCAGATTTGAACTCAGGTCCTCCAGACTTCAGGGCTGGTGCTCTAACCACTGTGCTGTCTAGCTGCTCCCGTCCTGCCCCAACTTTCGTGCACTGTTGTTAAGGTTTGAAACTAATATTTCCTAAACTATTTTAACTATTTAAAGTTTGCTAGAATTCTCTTTCCAAAATAAATTTTGAAATGTTTTTATCTTATAGCTCATAATTTGAACTTTAAATAGATATTCTAAAATAAAGTAAGGTAAAAGTTTGAGGTAAAAAGAAGAGTAATTGGGAAATCAATGTATCTAGATTTAATAATCATAATGATAATGATAAATAATTTGCATTTATATGATGCTTTAAGGCTTTCAAAATGCTTTACAGATATCTCATTTTATACTCTTACCTGGCATTAGATATTCTTATTATCCTTATTTTACAGATGAGGAAACTGAGGCAGACAGAGGTTAATGACTTATTTGCCCAGGATTACAAGTAAGTGCCTGAGGACTTATTTCAGGTCTAGTGTTCAATCCACCCTACCACCCAACTGCCTCTACTTTTGAGTTTGTCACTAACTAGATATGTGACTTTGGATAAGCCAATATTTTTGAACTTCAGTTTCTTTAGCTATAAAATGATGTGAGTTTTTTTTTTTTTGGAAGGGTGTGCATTAGGTACCCCCAAAAGAATGGGAAGAACAATGACTTTGTAAGCCAAGAAACTGAACTCAAATCTTGGTTCTACTATTACTTACCTGTGGTGACTTTGGAGAAATAATCTCACCATCAGTTTCTTTCTTTCTTTCTTTCTTCTTTCTTTCTTTCTTTCTTTATTTTTTGCTTTTTGCTGAGGCAATTGGGGTTAAGTGACTTGCCCAGGGTCACACAGCTAGGGAATGTTAAGTGTCTGAGACCAGATTTGAACTCAGGTCCTCCTGACTTCAGGGCTGGTGCTCTAACCACCGCGCCACCTAGCTGCCCCAGCATCAGTTTCTTTATCAGTAAAATAAGAAAGCTAAACTGCATGAACCCTAAGGTTTCTTTCAGCTGTACCTCTATCATCCTGTGCATTAGATTCTTATAGGTCCTTTCCATCAGATTCTAGGAATTTTAGACAAAAATCTTTAGTTACATGAATATAATAGAATTGTGCTCTGCTATGAGACAAAAATTATGAAAATGTTGAGTATAGAAAAGCACAGGAAGACATGCAAATTTAAATACAATTACCAGATAAAATAAGTGAGGAAAACAACATGCATAATGACCATACAAATAGAGCCAAACCCACAAAACAACTGAAATTGAAAGTTACAAATTATAAAGACTGAGTGTGGCCCCAGAGAAGAGGTGAAAAATTTCTAACATTGTGGAATATTAGATATAATTTTTTTTTGATGTATTGATTGGCTTTGCTGATTTTTTTTCTGTCCTTTTTTCTTCTTGAAAACCATTATAAGAGATATTTTTTATGGAATGGGAAGCAAGAAGGGGGAAATTGAGGCTATATTAAAAACATTTAGATATCATTTAAAATTTATTTTTAAAAAATCATGACTTAAAACTGACTTAGAACAACAGTCCAGTCACAGCACTTAGTAAAACTCTAATGGTAATAGTAATTGATCATAACCTTCAGTGGTTTAAAAGAACATGAACTATCATACTTTTTAGAGAAAAATCTTTGTTATTTCATTATCTTTTTTTTTTTTTTTTGCTTTTTGCTGAGGCAATTGGGGTTAAGTGACTTGCCCAGAGTCACACGGCTAGGGAATGTTAAGTGTCTGAGACCAGATTTGAACTCAGGTTCTCCTGACTTCAGGGCTGGTGCTCTATCTACTGCACCACCTAGCTGCCCCCATTTCATTATCTTTTAACACAACATAAGTATTATTTTTCTCTATGGTTTGTACAAATTTAAGCCTGCAATTTAAATTAATCATTGTGAATATTGACAAACAACAGAGAATGTTTTTCTTTCTTTTTTTGTTCTTTAGTTTTGTTTTATTTTTATAGTAATTCATCTGGTAGGAACTTCTTGCTTATGTTTTGAAATAGCAAAATTATTAACTAATGTGTGTTCAAAAATGATGTGTGGAAATATGTATACATATATTCGATTTGTCAATTGAATTAACATGTAGTGGATTTCCTGCCATCTAGGGGAGGGGTGGGGAGTAGGGGGGAAAAATTTGTAGCAGAAAGCTTTGTAAGGGTTAATGTTGAAGAATTACCTATATATATGTTTTGCAAATAAAAAGTTTTAATGAAAATAAAAATAAAAAAATAAAATAAAAGATTTTATTTAAAACTCTTGAAAATAAAAAGCTTTAATAAAAAAGGAAATAATTCTTTTAAAAAAACTAATGTATGTTGTATTCAGTTGAATGAATTAAAACCTGCTCTTATTCTACTCTTCAGAAGTCTCTTAATTTCTTTATTCTTTTTTTTTTAATTAAAGTTTTTTAGTTGCAAAACATATGCATGGGTAATATTTCAACACTGACCCTTGCAAAGCCTTCTATTCCAAATTTTTCTCTCCTTCCTCCCTTCCCCTTCCCTAAATGGCAGGTAGTCCAATACATGTTAATTATGTTAAAATATATGATAAATCCAATATATGTATACATATTTATACAGTTATCTTGCTGTACAAGAAAAATCAGATCTATGAGAAAAAAAAAAAACCTGAGAAGGAAAACAAAATGCAAGCAAACATCAACAGAAAGTGTGAAAATGTTATGTTGTGGTCCACACTCACATCCCATAGGCCTCTCCATGGGTGTATATGGCTTTCTTCATCACTGAACAACTGGAACTGGTTTGAAACATCTCATTGTTAGAGAACCATGTCCATCAAAATTGATCATCATATAGTCTTGTTGTTGCCATGTATAATGATCTCCTGGTTCTGCTCATTTCACCAGAGAATGTTTTTCAACAATGGAGAGAAGAACAATGTATGATTGCACTTCTCTAAGTTGCTGTTCAATATCATTTAACATCATTTCTCACCTAAGGTGACCTTCTTGATTTCATCTCCAGAAATTCATAATTCTGCAAGATAATGTCAACTTTAAAACTGATACATCCTCCAAAATCTCTGGCCCTGAAGGTCTTTCCTTCCTCTGGATGGAGAGATTGGGGAGTGGATATCAGAGGGCTTTTCCCAGATCCTCTGTTTGAATTAGGCAACAATGAGGAATTCACCTCATCATCTGCCTTCCCACTCACTTTTTGGCTTTTGTGATCTTTAGAACTTATCAGTCCTAAAATTTGTGCCTCCCTATATCATTTCCCACTCTGAATGCAGCACCTCATCCTGCCCCTCAGCCAGATACTCTCCTTTCCTTCTTTCAACCCCTTTTGGCCTCTTTATGTCTTGTCTTTTCCAGTTAGATTGTGAGCTGCTTGAAAGCAGAGACTGTCTTATACCTTTCTTTGTATCCCCACTTAGCACATAAGAAGGCACATAGTAAGCACTTAATATGTATTGACCATTAACTAGATATTCCCTTATGGTATTCCTTGTTTGAATGGTTTGTATTTGAAGAGCATTGTCCCTATAATATGACTAAGGGAGAGAAAAGGAAAGAAAATAGAAGGTAAAAGGGAGAGAGAGGGGAGGAGGAAGAGAGAGAGAGAAATAGAAGAGAGAAGGAGGGAGAAGAGTGCCTACCAGGGATGGGGTCAGTAACAGTGTAGATTCATCAGCGCTCATGGATTTAGTTATTGTCTCTATTCAGATGATTCTCAGATCTGTTTATGCAGCCCTAACTTCTTTCTTGACCACCGGTTTTCATTTCCAACAGCCTATTGGGCATCTCAAACTAGATATCTCATAGATGTTTTAAATTCAAAATTCTGCTAACCAATCTCATTATCTTTCAAACTGTCACCTTTCCCTGATTTTCCAATTTCTGTAACGAAAAGCGTCGTCTTTGACTTCTTACTCTCATCATTTTCCCCACATGTGTGATTAGCTGTCAAGTCCTGTCTGTTCTAGGCTCCCAACATCTCTATCATAAGCTCTTTTCTTTCCTGACACTGCCCCCAGTCCTGCTGCAGGCCTTCTCATTTCACAGTTGGCTATTGCAGTGGCCTTCTGGTTAATCTCCTGGCTTTTAGCCTTTCCTTACCCTAGACCATCTTTCATTCAACTATCAGATTGATCTTCCTGAAGTGCAAAT
>JAJPUD010000269.1:234416-256728 GCA_023553655.1 Myrmecobius fasciatus | reverse complement strand
TCTCTCTCTCTCTCTCTCTCTCTCTCTCTCTCTCTCTCTCTCTCTCTTTTATTTTTTATTTTTTTTGCCTTTTCTTGATATTCCCAGCAGTTAGCATTGGAACAGACACATAATAAGATCTTGTTGACTCAAATAAGAGATTTTCATAAAGTGCTGCAAAAAATTTTAAAATGCTGGTTCTCATTTACTATTGCTTGTAAACATTTGTGGTGGTAGTGATAGGGTAGGAAGTTTATTCATTGCAATACAGAGCTTCATGTAATTTTTTGGAACACTTTGACTGGGAGTGTGAAATCTTAAAAGTCCACTTTTATAATTGGTGGTGCTCAGTATTTGCCTTCCACCTTCCTCCCACCCCCCTTTCTCTTCCTTCCATAGGCCCCTACGCCCCCATTAACAAGCATGCCTTTGGCATTTGGCTCCCTTTCTTGTGCTTTGGCTTCTTTCTCTTCTCTCAACCTAGCAGGACATGAAATAAAAAAGTCTGCCATCTGGCTTTACAGGATCATATTTGTCAAATTGTATGAGCCATAAGTAAATCTGCCAGCACTGTTAGCAGCAGGGCAGATTTGCAAATGTGGAGGAGGTTACTTAATCTTGAAACAACATAGTCCAATGTTCTTAATTTTCTTTTAGGCCATTTAATCCCCAGTATTTTTCAAGGAGCAAAAATTCAGTTGTTTTAGCATTTGTCACTCAATAGAACTTGGAAATTTGAATCATTGTATATTATGTTACATATAGTTTGTTTATAGTATTAATAGACATCCCAGTTAGAGGCTGCCTCAATACAATAAAAATGCAGTATGTTTTTTTTAAGAAATTTCTTTGCAAAACCTGGTGTGTTATATGGGGGTATATAAAGGGATTTGTTGTTGTTCATTTGTTTCATTCACGTGCAATGACCTATTTGGGGGTTTTCTTTGCAAAGATACTGGAATGTATTTGCCATTTCCTTTTCCAGCTCATTTTACAGATGAGGAAGTGAGGCAAGCTGGATTAGGTCACACAGCTAGACCAGGAGGCTTCCTGATTCCAAGCCCAGTACTCTACTGAGCCACCTACCTACCTCAAATAAAGGGAAGTTTGATATCTTTTTTTTTTCTTCTGAGTTCCCAAACTACTGTTATGTTTTAGTATTGTTGATAGTTATTATACTAATGTAATTAAGAAGGATTTGGTGGGTCAGGGAGGGAAGAGTGGATTATAATGGCATTTTAACATTCACTGTTGTGAAAAACTCTGCAAAGAATCTTATTAGGATTAAGGTCTACTAAATAAATTAATCTACAAAGTCCTTACAATAAAGGTGCTATAAAAACACAAAATGAAGTGCTTCTTTCTTAGTTTTATGTTACATTCTATTTAAACAGTGCACCATCATTTTGGAGTTCCTTTTAAGTGATTATGTGTGGATTAAAGATGAAAAAATAATTTTAATTCATAGACAAGCCCATAATTCTCCCACAATTGATATTTTATAATTAAATCATCTGGAACTTTAGGGATTTTTATTTGGGATTGATGTACTACTTATACAGTGTCAAGAGCATTGATTGATCTCCTCTGGAAGACTGTACAGATCAACCAGTCCCAGAAAGAGAGAAGGGGAGACAGAAAAAGAAACAAATTTCTTATGGTAAACAGAGAATTCTTTAGTTGGACTGCTCTGTTTGCCCATTTATGTAAGATGTATGGAGAAAAGAGCAAAAGTTCAAATATTTCTTTTAAGATTTTTCATTCTATAGGAGAAGTCTTCATTACTCCTGGAATTCTAGAATGCTCATAGTCATTTGTTTCTATTAAAATTATGAAGAATTTTGCCAAATAGGAGCTAAAACATAAAACCAGTTGCCCAGGCTTTCCTATAGTTTTTGGTGTATAGCATGATTCTGACTGCAAACTCTGACTTTAGAAGTTTTCATCTTTGTTACAAAATATTGTCTGAAGTTGAATTTGTCAAGAGAGAAGTTGTAGCCCCCTGAAAGATATTAAGAAATTGACATGGATATCTATATGTAAAACCATAGAGGAGAGACTGATTTTTAAAAAAAAATTATACATAAGTTTATGATCTGCTTGGTTATCATTTAACTTTCTGAGTATTTATTTTAAAAACAAACAGGTCTCTTTCTAGTTTTAATATTATAGAATTCAAAGATTAACCTTTCCGGTTGCAACCCAATCCTTTCTCTTCTTTTTGGTAAAAAAAAAATGGTACTGCTGCAGATATCCTGAGATACTCTCATTGTCCCCTTCCTCTTTTCCCTCCCCATTATCTTTCATCTTTTTTTTTTATTTTATTAAATTTTATTTACTAAATTTTCTCCCTTTCTATCACTTCCTTGCTTTAAAAAGTTAGAAATTTGAAGTGAGTTGCCATTTCCTTTGCACATTTTTTCCCCTTAAAATTACACACATTTTCTACTATTGGTTAAATAGTAGATTCTTGTAGCCTGCATCCAGTCTTTCTGTCAACAGTTCTATAGGATTATGGAGCTGGAAGGGACCACAAAGGCCATCTGGATCAATTCCTCCATTTTATAGATTCTTTGGGTAGTTTCTTCATTTTTTGAAGGATGAAATAAATTATCATTAAAGGCAAGCTGAGCAATTGTCAGCTATCTTATAATTCTCTTTGGGCTGAGAGAGATCATTGGATTTCTGCATAATAGAAGTCTTCTGTAACTGCCCTCATACCTCTCTCTTTTTGCTCTGTTTGTTGGACTTGTCATCTATTTCTTCTTTCTGCCTTGGTGGTCAATAGTAGTTAATCTGTTTGTGCTTGGTTTTATGTTCAAACACTTGGTTTTTACTATATTTACTTCACTTGATTCCAGAATTTCCTTATGAATATATGTTCTTATTATACAATGTTATTTCATTCCTTCTCCAACGCTACCTAATCCTCCTGCTTTTGAATAAGATACACTTTTTTTCACGGAAGAAAAAAATATATTTTTAATTAAGCTTTTGATTTTCAAAACATACGCATGGGTAATTTTCAACATTCACTCTTGTAAAATAAAGTATACTTAAAAAAAAACATTCTTTTTTGAAAACATATTCTATTCCTTGTTGAACCCCATCAATTCTTTCTTAGTGGTACCTGTGAGATAAAAATTTACATATTTGCCTTAGGATTTTTCGCATTTCTTGTTTATAATTTGAATATTTCTTACTAAATATCTGAATCCATGGATATTGTTGTATTACTCCTTTCTTTGATTTTTATTTCCTGAAAACTTCTGGGCATTTACTGCTTTCTTTCTATTTGAGCTAGACTCTGTGGTCTAAATAAAATTGCTTAGTTGCAGTTTTATAGCAGTTTTCTTCCTTCCCCTTCCTTTTCAGTTTTAAGCCCTTTTGATTCCATTTTTGACACTCTTAAGAAGATACATTCTCACTAGTTTTTGTTTGGGACAGCAAGGTGGTACAGTGGAAAGAGTCTTGGGCTTTGATTCAGGAAGGCTCATCTTCTTGAGTTGAAATCTTCTCAGACACTTAATCTGTGTGTAGCCATGGGCAAATAAGGCACTTAACCCTGTGGCCTCAATCCTCATCTGCAAAATGAGTTGGAGAAGAAAGTGGCCAGTCACTTCAATATTTTTGCCAAGAAAACCTCAAATGGGGTCAACAAAATAATTGAACATGATCAAAACCCAGTTGAACAGCTCTTATTTAATGTATTCCTGATAGAGCCCAGCTTTTCTATATCTTAAGCCATGGTCCAGAAATCACACTATTATAGGCAACCATTACTTAAATTATTATAATATTATATAAATAATATAAATTATTTTTTCTCATTCAATGAAACAATTTTTTTTTGATAATTCAACTGGGATGGCATTGAATAAGTAGATTAGTTGTAGAATTATCATTTATATTATATTGTTTCTGCCCACCCATGAACAATTGATATTTTTGCAATTATTTAAATCTAATTTTACTTGTATTAAAAATGTTTTATAATTATGTTCATGTAGTACCTAGGTTTGTCTTGGAAGGTATACTCCCAGTTGTTTTATACTGTCTATAGATTTTTTAAATGGGGATAAGTACCCAGTCTATTCAGTACAATGATATGACAGAAATTTAATCACCCCAAAATTTTACTTTTAAAAAAGTTAAATGCAGCTTTTTTTGAATGCAAAGTAAACTTAGAAATTATGTCAAAAGAACTATTAAGCAATTTGGATACTGATAATATTATGTTTTAGAACACTTGAGTGTTCTACAACACAGGCATCACACACTCAGCCAGCAGCACTCTGAGTACAATCCAAACAAATTAAAATGTAATTGGGAAATATTTAATAACATTAATAAAAATACAATAGAACATAGGATAAAAAAGGATAAGAATAGGTAGTTTTTGGATGAAAAAAATCAAAGCTATATGTAGTCATGCGAAAAAATGCTCTAAATTATTATTGATTAGAGAAATTCAAATTAAAATAACTGAGATACCATTATGAGATTGGCTAAAATGAAAGAAGGGGAAAATGACAAATATTAGAGGGGATGTGGAAAAATTGGGACAATAATATGCTTGGGGGAGCTGTGAAATCATCCAACCATTTTGGAGAGTAATCTGAAATTATGTCCAAAGAGTTGTAAAACTGTGTATATCTTTTGACCCAGCAAAAATACTATTAGATCTCCCAAGGTGATTAGGGATAAAGGAAAAGAACCTTTTAGGAATTCTCTTTATGTGGCAAAGAATTGGAAATTGAGTAGATGCCCATCAGTTGGGGAATGATTTAAACAAGTTGCAGTATATGATTATGATAGAATATTACTATACTGTGAGAAATGATGAGCAGGTTGATTTAAGAAAAACATGGAATAGCTTATTCAATAATGAAGAATAAAATGAGCAGAACAAAAAGGTCATGTGCTATAATATCAATATTGTTAAAAGATTAATTGTCAATGACTAAACTATTCTGAGTATTATAAATATTTAAATCAACTACAGAATACATTAGAAGGAAGATGTTATCTACTGTCAGAGAAAAAAGTGATAAATAGAAGTATGCATAGTATTATTTTATAGATATGTACTGTGTTTATACACACACATCTCAAATAGTAGCCTTCTTTAGTGTGGGATGAGGGAGGAGGAAGAAAGGGAGTTTGTAATTTAAAATGTAGCAAAATAAATTGTATTAAAATTATTTAAAATTAATGTTTAAATGATAAAAATGCTTTTAAATGATACTTGAGAATAATGATGTTGATTAACTCACTTTACCTCTACTGGGAATTTTGGACTTCCTTCCAAATTAGAAAATTTAGGAAAGTTCAGGAAAAAGACAAGGACAGGGCTTCAGCTAGGTAGCAGGAGTTTCATAAGAAAAAATGAACCTTTTTCAAATTGGAGTCTTGATACAAATTCTTCAGCCAGCACACTACTCAGTTAGAATGTTGCTGTTCATTTCTAAGAGTAAGTACTTTATGCCTTCTGCACTTGACCTTGTGTTTCTTCAGGTTTTATAGATGACTTTCTGTGTCCTTTTGGGGATGAGATAAAGTAGGAAATATTACAGTATTGATGAGAAAATCAGCATTTATAAATGTCTCAGGAATGTGGTATTGAAAGTTAGTGCTGCAAGGGTTGATAATAGGCTATGTAAAGATGAATAATACTTATTCTTGGAACATTGGTATCTTTTCCCAGAAAAACTGCAAAAGTCTTCAATAGCATTTGTTCATAATCCTGTATAAATTATAGATTTGCATTTTAGGCATCACTAAGATAATGTCTTTTGTAAATCATTTTGTAAATGGAGAATAAAAAATTGAGTATAATTTAGTATAATCAATAATTATTTCCTAATCCAAATCATACTGTGAACCTATATCAGCCTCTGTACCTTAAACTTTTACAGATTGGACCTCTGGAGTTTAAGATGATTGGGAAGCCAGAGATACTGATTTTGTCCCAAGCTAGTAATAGAAGAAAGAAGAGTCAACTTCTCAAGTTTATTTTTAAAATATAATGATCAAAATTTTGTGAAATGATAAAGATTTGGTACATATCTATAATTGGAAAACATTGTATTAAAAATGAGCCTTGCTGAAATAGCTTAAAACAATGCTTTCAGAATTTGTCATGGAGAACTTACTCACCCAATTTCTCCCAAGAACTATCCTCCTTTCTTAGTTTTATCTGGATTTGAGTCTCATAGTGAATCAGCGTCTGAACTCTTGTCTGTAGTTAAATTGCGTAACTTCTTTAATTTTTAAGGAACTATAGTTTTGTGAAATAAAGTAAAATATCAGCCCAATTTCCTAGAAGTAGTTCCAAGGAAGTATATTTTGTGTGGTAATTCCTTTATGTGGTTTTCCACTTTGAAGTCACTAAAACCATGTTTTGCTGCATATGCAAAGAAATTTCAGTAATTTTGAAAAATCCATTGCCCTGGCATTCAGGAGCCCTGGCTTTTAGCCCAAGTTCTGCCATTGAGTTATGATTTGATCTTGGGCAGATTTCTTCTTTCCTTCTGTTGACTTGAGTTTCTTCATCTGTCAAATGGGTATTTGGAATGTTTGATCTTGGCAGGATCTGAACCAATGTCTACTGAGATCTTGGCAGTTTTATAGAACATTTTCTTCTAGGTTCCTTTCAGGTTCACTGTTTCATGATTTTAAATGTGCCTATTCACAGCCAACTCTCACAGTGGAAAGCAAATTATTCTATATAAGATTTTACTAAAAAAAAATTCATGTCAAATGCAAAATAACCTAATTGAATCCAGGTACTTTGTATGGTAGTTTTTTTTATTTTTTATTTGACCCATTTAGGAAAATAAAGTGATTCCAAAAGTTAAGGTAGGTTGAAAGACGATGCAAAATTTAGAAGAAAACAGATTTTTTAAGAAAAAAAAATCTGTGCTCATTTATCAGTAGAACTCACTTTTCAGAGGTCTCCTTAAATAAGGACTTCAGTTTGGGTACAAAATTCTAAGAAAACTTACAGATTCATTATTTAGTCTATCTGTGATTTTTGTGGATCTGGTTATTCCCTCCTAATAAAGTATTCATAAACATTAAAACAATATGCAAATGTCATTTCTGAT
Source organism: Myrmecobius fasciatus (assembly GCA_023553655.1). Lineage (NCBI taxonomy): Eukaryota > Metazoa > Chordata > Mammalia > Dasyuromorphia > Myrmecobiidae > Myrmecobius > Myrmecobius fasciatus. The sequence goes on along the minus strand of JAJPUD010000269.1, from coordinate 249,640 downwards.
GATGATAAAATTATATAATGCAAAGCTATTTAAACTGTGGGTTGTGACCCCATATGGGATTATGCAACTGGATATTGGAGTCATGAAAAATTTGTCAGAATTAAAAGGTATTAAATATTTCACCAAGATTTAATACTTTATGTAAAAACAAATACATTCATCTCATTAGAATGTAAATTTGCTTTCATCTTTAACAAATACAAAATTATGTATGCCAAAGAATTGTTTTAAAATAAAATCTGTATGACTTATCAGTAAATCTTTGATTTTTATACCTATTTTGTATGTCTGTATATCCAGGGTCACAGCTTTCCTGAAGTTATTAGAACCTTTCCTGGCTTGATCTCCCTCATGCCATAATGAAATATGAAATTAGAATTTCTGAGGAAGAAAAGAAGAACATTTTAAATAAAGAATAATTAACTTTAATACTGCTTCATTTTTTCCATGAACAATAGCCATTGAGATATTTTTTCAAGCATGTATGTGTTTTGTTTTTTGTTTTTGTTTTGTTTTTTTACTTCACTGAACTGGGTTAAAATAATTGAGAATGTATTTTAAGTTATTTTTGTTTCAATAAATATGGCTTATATTCATAACTGAATGAGACATAAGCTGCCTAATTCTTGCCTCCAAGAACCTGAAGTTCTGGAAAGGTTTTGACATTAATTAAGTTCTGAAAATCAAAGGCAATATAGTGGATAAACCTTTATGTAACTTTTAAGTACTAATAGTTCACGATTTAAGAATTGTTCTGAGGCTATATCCTTCCTTTCCAAATTCAAGCAGATTACATTTTCTATTTTTTGCTCTCCTAAAATGTATGTAGAAAAAACAACAACATATTTGTTCTATGAGATGCTCTAAAAATATACATTGGAAACATTTTTACATTTTGCTTTCAAAGCTGTGGAATTTTAGTTATCCATGAGATACTTGGAAACTGTTTTCCTGTCTCATTCTATTATTAATAGTTGATTGGGCTGGAAATGTTTATGCAGCTTTTATAGCAGTGACTTATTGGCTGAGAATGTGTGCATGCTACTGTCTTTGGCATTTGGATAATGAGTTAACTTGTAGGTGGCCTTGGGAAGGGAATGTTATGAATGGACTTTGCCTACGCTTTTTGGTGGCGAATTGTATTTGACATAAGTTCACACAGTGCTGTACCTTTATTCCCTTAACTATTATCATGCTATTAATTTTCAAAGTGATGGATGGCAGTAACCTTTCTCACACCCACCTTCTCTCTGCGTGAAGTATGTGAGGCTAAGATGTGGGTAAAGATGTCTATATAAAGATCTAGGCCTATATGCCAAGGTTAGTTAATAACAAAAGTCATGCATTCCAGCTTTAAATTGTTCCAACCCTGGCCCATTTTTTTTTCCGATACAAATTTAATAATTTGTACCATTGTAACAGAGTTGTCTATAGCATTTAATTATGTCTTCATTTAAATGGTTAATGCAAAACTTTATGGCAAAATTCAGATTCTGCTTATAAGGATAATTGCTCTAATGTAAAGTAATTATTTCTTCAACATCTTTATTCCATTTGGTTATATTCAGTGGACAGCTTTACTTTTCCCCTCACATTATCTTCTCAGTTCTTGTTGTCTCAGATTAAGTTATGGTGAGCAGTGCACACAGGTGAAATAACCTTAACTTTATTTCTAAATACTGGTAAATTTACTGATTCAATTTTACCATGGCATTCACTCAGAGTGTGGGATTTTTTTCTTCCTCACTCTACTTCTTTATCCTTCTTTCCTTCCCTCCCATTTCCTTTCTGTTTACCTTATCTTCTTATGTTTCCTCTTTGTCTTCTCTTCCTTTTCTTCCCATCCTTCTCTTTATTATATGCCAGATGTCATGCCATCCTCTGCCTGGCTTCCTTTCTCCTTCCCTGTCTCTAGGAGCTCTCTGCACTCCAGTAATTTGAAAGAGTTGCCCCTTCAATTCAACAGATATTTAAATGTTTTCTGTCATAGGCTAAGGAAGATACACAGTTTAACTCAAATATCTTCAAATTTAAGTGCTCGGAGGTCATTTTAAACTTAAACCCCCAATTTGTATGCTTACCTATGGAGATACATAAATATATTTTTTATCTACTTAGGCAACTATGAAGCTTGCCTTTTGAATTTTTTTTAGATTGCAGGTTACCAAACCGTACAGTTTTCCAATTATTTTCTCTCTCTCTCTTCTTCAACCCTGACCCCTAATCTTAAAAAAATGAGGGAATCTTGGATTATTGTCATAGGTGTTTATTGTTTATTATCTTTCCTTAGTATGGATGACTAAATGATATCTCAGTGCAGATTTAAGCTTGTAGAAGATGTCTTCCTATCAACCCTTGGCTATACATTTTCATATTGAACACAGGAAATGATCTTAGTGTCTCCTCTCTGAGATTATTTCTAATTTATTCTCTCTGCAGTTCATTTGAACATCATTTCCAGCCTATTGTCCTTTTAGATGGTGAAGATCCTTGAGAGCAGGGACTATCTTTTACTTTTCTTTAAATCTTCTATCTTTTAGCTTGGCACATAATAAGTCCTTAATAAATGCCTTGTTGATGTCACTTATTTTCTTTCAATATTCTCTCTTTTCCTTCTAGTTGTTACTCCAATTTTTCTTCTACTTCCCTCTTCTTTCCCACTTGTTTTCCTGTTCATTTGCTATCCATTCTTTGCCCTCTATTTTTTATTTCTTTTACACTTGGCCTTTACTTTTAAAAAAATTAATCTTTTTGAGAGAGCTTTTTGAGTAGTAGGAGAATGCCTTCATGTCCTGATACTATTCCATATTAATATGAAGTTAATCAGAAGGATGGATTTTTCCTCCATTGCATGAGATCTGAACCACTTTGCAACCTGTTTAAATCCTTTTCCCACCCTCTTTCTCTCCCTTCAATACATAGAATGGCAGATTTGATCAACCTGTATAGCCTGATTTCTTCATTGTCTGTTGCACATAAAAAGAAATTTTATCTAACTTGCTCTCTCAATCATGCCACTGGCTAGTCTGTCTCCAAAATGCTTCTCTCTTGTCAGGCTACAGGATACCCTCTTAGCTAATATAGTCAATTAGATGAGAACACACTTGGCAGAAATTGTTCTATATCAGCTCTGCACCAAGTCATTTTGTCTATATTTGAAAGGTAACATTCCCAGTTGAGTTGAAAACTCTTGGTTTAGACATGTCATTTTAAAGATCAGATTACAGCTGGTTTAGAGTCCTATTTATCAGGAAAATATTGCAGTTTTTGAGCTGTTGTTGCATATGCAACTTCTCTGTTTGATTGTCTAAGGAATAAAAATTACCAGATATGGAGTCGAAGACTTGGATTTGTACATGGATTCTTCACCATACTGCTTCTGGGATTTTGGACAAACTAGTCAATCTGTTAGTTTCCTTATCTCTCAAATCAAGGAGTTAATCTTTGAGGTCCCTGTCAGCTGTAAGTCCTGTGTGAATTTAAGGAATAATGGCATATGAATATTACCCCTTTTATAACCTTAAATAATTCAGTTCAACACACTTGTTAGTATTGATATTAATTAAGTTATTATTATATATGTTGGATGTTGAGAAAATAAGAAACAAGAAACAGCCCTTGATTTCAAAAAGCTTACATTCCACTATGAGATACATGTACCCAAATAAGCAAATTTAAAGTAATTTCAGGCAGAATATCATTATTAACTAAGGGGATCAGAAAAGCCCTGTTCCATAGGATATGTCATCTGAGGTGAGCTACTAGGAAAGTAAGTGGAGGTAGGCAGAGAATGCATGTCTATCAGGGATTCTATTTATACCTAGTTTTAAGCCTTAAAAAGGAACAATACTAAATCAGTATTTGAGAGTAGTTGACCTTTAGATAGTATAGGGCTTCCAGTGCCAGACAGAGAAATTTGCATTTTCTCTTAAAGGTAAGAGAGAATTACTACAGATTTTCAAGTAGAAAAAAATGACAGTTTTTCTTTCTTTCTTTTTTTTTTTTTTTTTTTTTTTTTTTGTAGAAACATCTATTTGACAGCTGTTGGAGAATGGTTTAGCAAGGGCTTAGATGAGAGGAGAGGAGATGGTTTTCTTTCTTGGGGTGTCCCATAAAGGGGGTATTGCAGTAGTTCAAGCAATAACTGAAAATGGTCTGAATGAGTAGAAAGGGATAAATAAAAAAAATGATGGGGACATGGAATAAAAAGACTGGGTAACTGGATGGTTATGGGAAAAGTAAAATCGGATAGAAAAGGATGGTTCTGAAGTTTTGAATCTGAGTAACTAGAAGGATTTATAGAACTATACAATCATATTTAGAGATAGATAGGACTTTAGAGGGGTAGTTCCAAACCACTCATTTTAGAGATTAGGAAACTGAGATCCAGAGAGGGAAAGTAACTTGCCTTAGTATTCTGTAGGTATACTAATAATATCAGACTTTTTTATTTCACAGAAGTGTTGCATCAAATATTTCCTTCAAAGTTCATAATATATGAGTTATATTGTGACATTTTCTTCTTCATAATCTCCTTTTATGGTTCTTTATGTCATGCTTGTTAACTATAGGTGTCCTACAAGGCTCTATTTTGGTCCCTCTTCTTTTTGCTTTTTATATTTTCTTACTAATCTCATCTACTTCCATGAGTTCAATTATCATTTCTATGAAGATTTGTATATATGTATGGATAATCTGAGCTATATTCTTCCATTACATTTTGGGTATCCTGAACTGGATGCCCCATGCACATTTCAAATTCAATATGGCCAAAATAGAACTCATTATTCCTCATCCCAGCTCCACTATGCCTCCTATCTTTTTGCTCCTCCTCTGCCATGTCTTTTAGCATTTCATTTTTTGCTGTTGCTTCTCATCAAAATCGCTGATTAACTTTTTTTCTCTTTGTTCCCAGGCACTGTTCTATGCACTTCACAAATGTTATCTCATTTGATCTTCTCAACAACTTTATGAAATAGATACTATTATTAATATCAGTTTCCATTTGAGGAAGGAGAAGGAAACAGGTTAAGTGACTTGTGCAATGTTACCCAGCTAGTATCAGAAACTATATTTGAACTCAGATCTTCCTGATTCCAAGCATAGTGGTCCATCCACTGTGCCATATATCAGTCAATATATCTCCTTTGCTGGGTCTTCATCCAGGTCAAGCCTACTCACCATAGGTATACCTCATGGTTTCTTTTTTGGGCCTCCTCTTCTTTTTCCTTAATACTGTTTAGTTTAGTAATCTTAGCAGCTCCCATGAATTAAATTATCTCTATGCTGATGATTCTCAGATCCATTTATTGAGCCTGAACCTCTTTCTTGACCTTCATTCTCTAATCTCCAACTGTCCATTGCTCAAAATGGACTAGATAACCCAGAATATCTTAAACTTAATAGGTCTGAAATTGAAGCCATTATTTTTTGCCTGAAGCCTTCCCCTCTTCTTAAGTTTCTTATTATCCTTCCAGTTACTCAGGCTCAGGATGATGTGTCATCCATGATTCTCTCCTTTTAATGAGTCTTTTGCCAAATTTTGTTGATTCTACCTTTAACACTTTTCTATGCCACCTTCTCTCCTCTTCTACTACTACCTCCCCAGTATAGGTCTTCAGGATGCTGTTTAAGTGATGCTTGTGTTAATTGAAGGTGCTTCTTAAATTTTGCATTGCTGAAGGAAAGGTTGTTTGCAGGTCTTCTGTTTGATTAAATAAGCTTGATGTGTATTTTTAAATGCCATAGTTTTTTTTCTTAAACTAATTATAAAAAGAAAATGTGGACTTTAAAACTGCACAAAGTAGCTAGCTTTTTGTACCTCTTTCATTTATAATGTGTCCTTAGCAAATCCCTTAACCTTTTTAGTTCTCAGTTTCTTCATGTGCAAAATGTATGGGTTGCACTGGATGGCCTCTGATTTTCCTTCTAGTTCTGGAGCCATGATTATTGTCTATCTTCTGATTCTTAGAGTTTGGGAATAGAATAGGCAATTTTGTGTAAACAATTCTAAGTTAACTTGTTAAAATGGATTATTTAATCATTTGTTTGTTTCCCTTTTCTTTTCCTTTCCTTTCTTATTGAAACCTGTTGGTGGGCCTTGGGACAAGAAGGTCTGGATGGGCTAAAGCTTGAATCCTGGATCTATCATATTCTGTATTCCACAAAACCCACATCTATTCTGAACTCCCTTATTTCTTTTCAGCTTGTCATCATCCTACTAGTCACTACAGTTGGAAATCTTGGTGTCATGTTTGATTTTTTTCTCTAAAGCTACTGGCCTTCTCAGACTTTCATTCATTGGATTTTTTTTTCCATTTCACTAATTTTATTTTTTGAAGAATTGTTTTCTTTTTCCATTTTTCCAGTTGTATTTTTTAAGAAGTTATTTTCTTTTTTCATTTTGCTAAATCTATTTTTTAAGAAGTGGTTTTCTTCAGTGTTTTTTTTTTTCTATTTCACACAATTGTATTTTTTAAGGAGTTGTTTTCTTCAGAAATGTCTTTATTTCGTTTTCTAACACCCTTGCAAAACTCTTATTTCCTTTCTCCATTTTTCTTTTAACAATCTTTTAAGAACCTTTTTGATTTCTTCTAAGAGAGTCTTTTAATTTGGAGACCAGTTCATATCTCCCTTTGAGGTTTAATCAGGAAGCATTTTGCCTTTAGTGTCCTCAGGGTTTGAAGTCTGTTTTTCCCTGTCTCCATAATAGCTATCTGTGGTCAAGCTCTCTCTCTCTCTTTTTTTTTTTTTTTAATTTTTTGCTCATTTTTAAAGTTTGAGGTCTGCTCCTAGGGTACATGAGAGATTTTCTCAAACTTCCTCCACAGGATGAGAGATAGGGATTTTATGCTGCTCTGGGCCAGTGCTATTGGATAGGTATGGCCAAGTCCCTCTGGTTATGCTGGGGTTCAGGGCTTCAATATTTGCCTTCTGTAGTTGTATCAGGTCATCTGATCCATGGCTTCTGAACCAGGACAGAGTAGTCAACACTTCCTCCCCAACTCCCCACCCTTCCACACCCCTAGCCCAATTGAGGCAGACTTTTCCTGAAGTCCTTCCAAGATATCTTATGCTGGAAATTTGTTACACTCCAGATATTTGTGAGTTGTCACTCCAAAATCCACTCAGAGGTTTAATGTGGTGTTGATTCTGAGGGAAACCAGGAAGAGCTCAGAAAAAGACCTGTCTACTCTCCATCATCTTGGTCTATCTCCTCAGACTTTCATCACCTTTTGACCAGACTATTACAGTTGCTTCCTAATTGGTTTTTCCTTTTTTATGTCTCTACTTGTTACAGTTCATTTTCCACACACCTGCCAAATTGATATTGTAGGTGTGACTTTATCACTTCCATACTTTGATAGCTTCCTATCCAGTCATCAATATTCATCTTTTCATCACTTCTTAAACATTTTTAGAGCAAATGAATATGATTATTATTCCAGTTGAGTAATATTTGACATTTAGATCACTTTAATCTGTACTAGATAGTTTGTGTAATTATCTCATTATAAATCTTCCCATAATGTTTCATACTAGCATAGAGGTGATGCTAGATTTGCAAAAACTGTGCAACAAAAAATTGGCAAATCCCACCAAATTGCCTCTAAGTTTAGGTTTACTATTGGGGTGTAAACTTATCTGAGGCCAGAGCAGATGAATTTAAAGAGATTTATCATTAGTTTAGCTGCAGTATAACTTTTTTTTAATGTAATTCTTTAAAACATAGAATGATGGAAAGAAGACAAATTCTAGTCTAAGATGCTCTGAGTTCAAAATTTCTGTTTACTTATTACTCAGTTTCCTTATCTGTATAATGAAGAGATCAAACTATAGGGTTTCTGAGGCCCCTTTCAGCACTAGATTTATGATTCTTTGATATATTTTTGTGACTATATGATTTTACTTAATTGTAGATATTATCTGTCTCAATGGAGGTGAGTATGTTTAAGGTGTTAGTGCCAGTTCCTAGCCTTACATATCAGAAATCAGCAAATACTGGAAACCAGGGTTTGGTTTATTATTTTATTGATTATCTAGATTTAAGATAGTAATGGAGAAAATGTTAAGAATACAGATCTAATGTATGTTTAATGCATTACACTCCCCTTCCCCCCAGGGGACTTGTTTTAAAATATTTACCAGCACATTTCTATAGGTTATGCACTGATGAAATCATAAATTTTTGAAGTCTTGAGTAATAGATATCCTGTATTTGAAAAGTATATGGTAACAGGCCGTTTTTGTAGGGAAAAAAAATCAAATCTATGAATAGTAATGTGAAAAATGCTCCAAGTTAATAATAATTACAGAAATTCAACTTAAAACAATTCTGAGTTACCACTTCAAATGAATGAATTTAACTAAACTCTGGAAGATGACAGAAAGGAAAATGATAAATGCTGAAGGGAGATGTGGAAAAATAAGGTACACTAATACACTGTTGGTAGAGCTATACACTAGTTCAAGCATTCTGGAAAGCAATTTGGAACTGTGCCTAAAAAGCTACTAGACTGCATATAAACTTTGACCCAGCAATACTGCTACTGGGTCTGTACCCAAAAGAGATCAAAGAACAAGGAAAAAGCCTCATATGTACAAAAGTGTTTGTAACAGTTCTTTTTGTGCTAATAAAGGATTGGGAACTGAGTAGATGCTATCATTTGGGGAATGTCTGAAAAAATTATGATATGTAAATGTGATGTCATGCTATTGAGTATTTATTTATTTTAATTTTAATTTTTTTAATTTTTTATTTTTTTGCTGAGACAATTGGGATTAAGTGACTTGCCCAGGGTCACACAGCTAGGGAATGTTAAGTGTCTGAGGCCAGATTTGAACTCAGGTCTTCCTGATTTCAGGGCTGGTGCTCTATCCACTGCACCACCTAGCTGCCCCTATGCTATTGAGTATTAAGAAATAACGTATTATATGACTTCAGAATGACCTGGGAAGACTTAAAAATGGAGTAATGCAGAGTGAAGTGAGTAAAACTAGGAGAACGATTTACATAGTAACAGCAATGTTGTAAAGATAATCAGCTTGGAAACACTTTCCAAGTCTGATCAATATAGTGACCCACCACAGTTCAAAGAACTCAGGATGAAAAATACCCTTCACCTCAGATAGAGAGCTTACATTCTTTCTTGCTTGCTTTTTTTCCCCTTGCTTCTTATCCTGCAAGGAGTTTGACTCCTTATTTTATTTTTTTTGCTGAGGCAATGGGGATTAAGTGACTTGACCAGGGTCACACAGCTAGGAATTGTCTGTGACTAGATTTGGACTCAGGTCCTCCTGACTTCAGGGCTGGTGCTCTATCCACTATACCACCTAGCTACCCCAGATACAGCTCTTAATAGTAGTTTTAGATTTATCTCCATTGTAATCATACCTTTGACAGCTTACCATCAGCAGAGGTGAAAAGCATGAGGAGTGTATTTTTTATTAAAATCCACACTCAGTTCCCTCAAGCCTCTCTCTGGGTATATATGACTTTCTTCATCACTGAACAATTGGAACTGATTTGAAACATTTCATTGTTGAAGAGAGCCATGTCCATCAGAATTGATCCTTGTATAGTCTTGTTGCCGTGTATAATGATCTCCTGTTTCTGCTCATTTCACTTGGTATCAGCTCATGCAAGTCTCTCCAGACCTCTCTGAAATCATCCTGCTGGTCGTTTCTTATAGAACAATAATATTCCATAACATTCATATACCATAATTTATTCAGCCACTCTCCAATTGATGGGCATCCCTTCAGTTTCCAGTTTCTAGGCACTACAAAAAGGGCTGCCACAAACATTCTTGCACATATGGGTCCCTTTCCTTCCTTTATGTTCTCTTTGGATTATAAGCCCAATAGAAACACTGCTGGGTCAAAGGTATGCACAGTTTGATAACTTTTTGAGCATAGTTCCAAATTGCTCTCCAGAATGGTTGGATCTGTTCACAGTTCCACCAACAATGTATCAGTGTCCCAGTTTTCCCACATCTCCTCCACCATTTTGTCATCTTTTCCTGTCATCTTAGCCAATCTGACAGGTGTGTAGTGGTGTCTCAGAGTTGTCTTAATCTGCATTTCTGTGATCAATAGTGATTTGGAACACCTTTTCATATGACTAGATATAGTTTTCATTTATGAGGAGTATGTTTACAAATGCTCCTAATACTACAGTTTATTAGGAAGTGTTCTCTTCTCAGATGACTTGATGCAAAGTTAATTAGGCAGAACCAGGAAAACAGTGTTACAAAGAGCATTTTAAGGTTTCCAAAGCACTTTGACTGTTGTCTTATTTAATGCTCACCACAACCCTGTGAAATAGGTACTGTCTTCGTTCTCATTTTCAGATGAGGAAACTGAGGCCAAAAGAAGTGATGGCACAGAGCTGGAGTCCCAGAGTTAATGAAGCCTGATTGGCTGGCCAGTTTAGCACTAGAATCATTATACTCCCTGGGGGAATACATCAGTGCTTGGCATATTAAGTAGATACTTAATAAATGTTTATTAACTGATTGAGATTTCTTACTGATTACAAAAGTAAAACAAAGATATTCCCCTTTTTGTCCTGGGATACATTGCTTTGGCTCACATTTTTAGAACTAAGATGAGAAAATAGATATATAAACATTAGCAAAAGTGAGAATACTTCCTTGATCACAAGATGATTTACTTAGAAAAATCTAATCATCAAATAAAATTTGAGACAGTGAATAGATTCAATAAAATAGCAGATACAAAAAAGCCCCAACAAAATTCAGTATTTCTACATAGCAAAATCCAGGAGAGAAGAAAAGAATTCCATTTGAACTAACTAGGAAATCCATAAAATGTGGGGTAATTTTATCTACCAGGGTCACCCTAGAGACTTGAAGAGATAGAATTGCAAAAACTGATTTAAAGAAATAAAAATCCACTTAACTAACTGGGAGGAAATTCAGGCTTATATTAGGGCCTTACCAATATAATAAACATGACAATATCACTTAAGTTAATTTACAGATATAATGTTCTACAAAACAACCAAGGGTGTGCTTTACAGAACTAGACCAAATATAGGGAAATAAATCTGGACAATCAAGAGGATTAGACTCTCAAGGGAAATAATGAGGGGAAAAAAGAGTAGAAATGAAATAAAAATAGTACTTAAACATACCTTTAACTATACTGTAAGATAGTAATATCAAAACTACTTGTTTTAAAATTTTTTAAAGTAAATTAGTATAATAAATGAGATATAGAAGAATTAGAAACAAAGTTGAATTCAACCTGGTATTCCATAAGTCTGTGAATATAGATTATGTGGGAGAAAATTCCTTATTGATAGTAACTACTAGGAAAACTGAAAAAGAGGCAAAATTTGGTTTGGACTATCCATTTCTCTAGATGAAAAATAAGCTAAAAATGGCTATCTGACCTGAAAATTAATATTGAAAAAAATAGAAGAGAACCAGATCAGCTTTTTTACCCTATGTGCAAAGTTTACAGAGAAGAAGAAGCAACAGAAGCAAAATAGGTTGCTACCTTATAACAAGAAAGTTCTTGGGGAAGCTAGGTGGCATAGTGGATAGAGCACCAGCCCTGAAGTCAGGAGGACCTGAGTTCAAATGTGGCCTCAGAAACTTAACATGTTCTAGCTGTGTGACCTTGGGCAAGTCACTTAACTCCAATTGCCTCAGCAAACAAAAGAGAGAGAGAGAGAGAGAGAGAGAGAGAGAGAGAGAGAGAGAGAGAAAGTATTTAATCAAATATGAGATAGGGCCCACTGCTGAAGATAAAATAAATAATTGCATTAGCATGAAATAAAATCAGCATAAGGCTATAAAGGGAAGAGGTTTATAAGGAAGAATGTTTCTATCACAAATCTTTGATAATCTATTTTTGAAGATTGGAAGAAAACAGATTTAAAGGAACAGAAGTAATTCCTCAATGGCCAAGTGGTCAAAGGAGATGAACAAATATTTTTCCGTGAAGAATTACAAAATATTTGCAGTCATATGAAAGATTACATGAAATCACTAATAATAAGGAAAATGCAAATCAAAACAACTCAGGTTTCATCTCATAGCACCTTGACAAAAGTAACAAAAGACAGGAATAGTTAGAAGGCTTGTGTAAAGAAAGCAATATTAATACAATGTTGGTGGAGCTATGACATGATCTAAGTATAATGGAAAGTAATTTGGAACAATGCTAATAAATGACTAAAATATCTTGATATAGAGCTTATACTTCTGGGTATATATCCAAAGGAGGTCAAAGATAAAAGGAGCTCATATATACACCAACATATAGCCCTTTTTTGTGATAGTAAAGAATTCCAGTATAGATTCTTACTACAAAGTAGTAAGTTGAAGAATATTTCACTGTATTGTGACACATGAATAAAATGATGGAATTAATCACAAATAAACATTACTGTTTGGCTAACTTTTGAAGAAGCAAAATAGTTCTTAGCCTCAAGGAGCTTATATTCTTTTTTTTTATTAAAGTTTTTTATTTGTAAAACATATGTATGGGTAATTCTTCAACAATGACCCTTACAAAACTTTCTGTTACAAATTTTACCCCCCTAATCCCCACCCCTCCCCTAGATGGCAGGAAGTCCACTACATGTTAATTATATTAAAATACTTGACAAATTGAATATGTGTATACATATTTCCACACTTATCTTGCTGTGCAAGAAAAATCGTATCTACTAGAAAAAAAAAATCTGAGAAAGGAAACACAATGCAAGCAAACATCAAAAGAGCATGAAAATGTTATGTTGTGGTCCACATTTCATATCCCTTTCTCTGGGTGTATATGGCCGCCTTCACTGAACAATTGGAAGTGGTTTGAAACATTTCATTGTTGAAGAGAGCCATGTCCATCAGAATTGATCATCATATAGTATTGTTGTTGCTGTGTATAATGATCTCCTGGTTCTGCTCATTTCACTCAGCATCAGTTCATGTAAGTCTGGAATTATTATTTTTTAAGGGAGCTTTTATACTTTCTTTGTAATTTGGTCAATTTTATTTTTTTAAGGGAATTATTTTCCTTAACAAATATTTGTATATCATTTTTTAGTCTTGTTGTTGTTGTGTATAATGATCTCCTGGTTCTGCTCACTTCACTCAGCATCAGTTCATGCAAGTCTCTCCAGGCCTCTCTGAACTCATCCTGCTGGTTGTTTCTTACAGAACAATAATATTCCATAACATTCATATACCATAGTTTATTCAACCATTCAGTTCCCAGTTTCTAGCCACTACAAAAAGGGCTGCCACAAACATTTTTGTATATGTGGGTCCCTTTCCTTCCTTTAAGATCTCTTTGGGATATAAGCCCAATAGAAACACTGCTGGATCAAAGGGTATGCACAGTTTTCCCACATCCCTTCCAACATTCGTCATTATCTTTTCCTGTCATTTTAGCCAATCTGACAGGTATGTAGTGGTACCTCGGAGTTGTCTTAATTTGCATTTCTCTGATCGATAGTGATTTGGAGCAACTTTTCATATGACTAGAGATGGTTTTAATTTCATCATCTGAAAATTGTCTGTTCATATCCCTTGACCACTTATCTATTGAAGAGTGAGCCCGTTAAAGTTTGAACTTCAAAGTGGGGAACAGTCTATTTAGAACATGTCCCAGTTCATGAGCTAATTCTTGACAGTGATCCTCGGGAGAATAATTAAGATTTTCTCCTTATCTCTTCCTGGTTTCTTGATTGGTATCTTGCTGTTTTTGTTCTTATAGATGGCTGAAACTATTTTATAAAATAGTGTACTTCCAACCTTAACAGGTTTACATTTTTGCCTTTTGTGTTAACATCCAGGTATATAATTGCAAATGGCATTTTGAAAAAAAAATTATTTCACAACTGGAAGCCAATGGTAATTACCTTGAAAAATGTGTAATATTTGGAAATTTGGAACCCATGGATTTTTAATTAGAAGTTTTAAAATGATTTTTGAAGAAGATTAAATATTTTTGTGAGTAATAATATTGAGGTTTTAAAAAATGAATAGTTTATTACCAGTTTATTCCTTTGTTGGAAGTTCTTAATGAAAAGCAATTGAAATTTTTTTGAAATAATAGTGATTTATATTCTAGAATGACTTTATGTATGAGGTATCCTTTTTCACTTTCTTGAATGCACTTTTTGTTTTATTCCTTATAAAGTGAAGGAAGCCAATCACATATATACATACATACATACATATTATATATATACATATACATATATATATATATATGGTTCATTCTTTTCACATAATTAGTAGTAGCAGAATATTGAATTGGTGACTGGCTTGTGATATCTGATCTTAACATGGTGAGCACTGAGTTATTTGGTGGTATGCACTTAGAATTCTAATAATGGAATCTGGGGTACATGAGAAGACATGTTTTTGAATATAAATAGAAGGTTACCTTTGACTTGGAGATGAATATGGTGGTAACCTGCTGGGGGATCTATTTTCCACAGCATTATCTTGTTCAGAAACTCTGGTGAAGAAATATAACTAGTGGATGTGGTAGGAGATTCTGGGTTTGGATAGAATACTAAGAAAGCTAGTTTTGGACTCAGGAAGGCCTGGATTCTGCCTCTGAAGATTGGTTAGGTGGCTCTAGGAAAATTTTTTAATCTGTCAGTGCTCCAGTGCTCCTTCGAAGCAGGTGCCAATTTGTGTTGATAGAGAATTCCCTATATTTTCCTATATTTTATAGGACCTATATAAAGGGGTAGGTAGACAGCAAAACAATAGATTTCAAAGTGTCAGTGTTATCTCTTCCTATGAAAACAAAGTGCTGTGATAAAACTGATACAGCTAAATACAATTATGTTAATCCACAGTAAATAAAAATTAGGAGAATCTAATGAATAAGGAAAAATTTTAAATTTTAAATGGAAAATCAGGTTAGTGACATATAAATCCAGGTTCATTTCATGTACTAGTGTAGCATTTCACCTATAAATCAGATATGGTCTAACTTAGAAATATCAATTTGTGGATTGTTTTGACATTACAGGTTAAATGAGTGTTTCTCTCTTCTCATTCTTTGTGTATATTCACATGAGTATATGTATATACTTTACTGTTAAACTAATATTAACTTATTTATCATATTTTTCTCCAAAACATTATTTTAGTGGAATCAGTTGATCTTTTAGGAAGATATGCCCCTTCTCTCTCTCTCTCTCTCTCTCTCTCTCTCTCTCTCTCTCTCCC
>JAJPUD010000269.1:214171-227562 GCA_023553655.1 Myrmecobius fasciatus | reverse complement strand
CATATATATATATATGTATATATATATATATATACATATATATATATCAAATGACATACAACAGTCGGTAGTTTTTAACCTGGAATCTATGAACTTGGTTTTATCTCATTTGGTAACAGTATTTCAATATAATTTGTTTACATTGTAATATTACACTTTTTATTTTATGCATTTAAAATCATTATTCTGAAAAATCTTATGACTTCATGATAAGTAACTAAAATGGTCCATGACACAAAGGTTTGAAAACCCTTCATATAGAATTCATCAAATTTAATATTGTTTTGTAATATAAGATTTTTTTAAAAAGTGGAATTATCTTGTAAAGTGGTGATGCTATCTGCTTGTTAAATGCTCATATATCGTAGCTCTTGCCCATTTTCTCATAACCACTGACTCTGTGGTTTTAGTTTCCAAAAGCTTGCTATGCTGTTTTCTATTGGCTTTCTGTCAGTAATATTTTAGATGAAAAATGTTATAATAAGTTTTATTAACATGGTAGTAGCCTCCTGGCAAAGTATATTGGAACTCTTTCCAAAGAGTTCAAGTTCCTAAGCCGCCATTCTAAGACTTTGTAAGAGGAAATAGATGTGAAAAGCAATTATTTAATAAAAATGTTTACATTACCATTTATATAGTTCTCTGTCCCTTTTTAAATAAGTGATTGAAGCTTTGTTGTGAAGTTCATATGTTGGAATGGTAAGATAGTTTGTGAATATATTTTCAATAAAATAAGTATAGAAGGGAAGAACAAATAAGTATATAGTACAAATGGGACTGTGCATAGAGTTGGCTTGGAGCCATTTTAAATTTGGTTATTTATAGCATATCTAACAGTAAAATTAACACGCTCTTTCACATTGTTTTCCTGTATGATGACAATAATGATGATGATGATGTGACTACTAATTTAAGTCCTCATCCCTAGGTTCTGGGCTGTGTTGTATTTTGAACTTTGTTCAGCTTAAATCCCCCCTTCACGCTACCCCCTCCCCCCACACCTTGCTATTTCAACAGGTAGGGTAACAGAGTTCTAGTTGAAATATAACAGTTTATCAAATATTTATTAAGCACCTACTATGTGTTTGACTCTGTACTAGTTACTGAGGATGTAAACACAAAAGCAAAACAGTTCTTGACCTCACAAAACTTAGAACACTCTATTGGGTCTTGGTAATGAGATAGAGAAGCTATACCATGTAAACAAGAGAAATCTTAGATGAGAATTAATCTAAATTCTACATTAAAATATTTTTTCAAATGCAAAGGCTTGTTTTAATCTTTATATTTTGTAAATAGTTGTATATACTAGGATATCTACTGAGATTTTCTTACTTATTAGTTCATTAATAACAATTTATTAATTTTTGGCCTATTTTAATTTTTTCAGTTTTGTTTTGTCTTTTTTCTTCCTAGCATTCATTATATGCCAGAATTAAACATACAAACACCACCAAAGACTATTCATTCATTCTGAAAATTAATCATTTTACCAAACTATAAAAAATGAGTAATGTTTTTCTGACTTTCTCAAACTAAAGTATTCACATGAACAGAACAATATCCCTAACATATCTGAGGTCAGAATAGTGTCAAGGCATAAAAGCCTTGGCTGACCAGTTAGTTGGATGCAGGCTTAGTTTGTTTGTCTTAATTTCACCTGTGGGACAGGTGAAAACCTAAACAGATTGTTAAAGAGAGAGTGTTCCAAAATCAAGTTCCACATATTCACCTGTTTTTTATAGTTGTGGTAACTTGTTAGAAAATATAAAATACTTAACATATCCTCCCTTTCCCTCTGTTTTATAAAAGAAGATCTTGGATTAGTACACCCAAGTGTTGATCCAGTTTTAGCTAATTCTGTATTGAGAAATTGGCTATTTTGGAAAATTTCTGAGAAAATAAAATAGAAAATTCAGAGAAGAGACTAAATCTATTTTAGAATCTTCATTTGAAAGGATATATGTATCAAGGTAACAGATTTCCATTTTTCCTAGTTAACAGTCATGAATTAGAATTAAAGCAATAGGATCATGGTTCATAATTAAGAATTTTTCCCTCTTTATATTAAACTGAATACCTAGAAATTGCCTGCATTATTTAAACTGTTAATTGTATGTGGTAAAGAAATTGACTCATTTGATTCAAGAGCTTTTCAATTCATATTTTCTTCTGAATTTTTATGAATATTAATGTCTGCTAATAAATCAGATTCCATAATTCATGTATCACATACATCATATCCAGGCAATATTTTTTTAAGAAACTCTTTTTACTTATTTTTCTGATCCAGTAAAACCCACAATATTTTAACAATAGAGTATTGCAATCTTATTAAAAATGTATGCCTAGCTTACAATGGCTTGTATTTGGTGTGCCATTGTGCATTTCATAGTTATACCATTTTATCCCCACAGTATCTTAGGATCATAAATTTAAACCTAGAAGGTTTCTCAAAGACCAACTATTCCAGCCCCTCATTTTATATTTGAGGAATTTGAGGTCCAGAGATGTTAAGTCACTTGCCTCACAAACATCATCTGATGTTTGATATTTGAACCTACCCAGATCATTTGACTCCCAGTGCTTATATTCTACGTTACCTTAGTTGATGTTTAGCTCTTCTTTGGAGCTGAAGAACTATTTAACCGGGGCAGCTAGGAGGTATAGTAGATAGAACACCAGCCCTAAAGTCAGGAGTACCTGAATTTAAATCTGGCCTCAGACACTTAACATGTCCTAGTTGTGTGGGCAAGTCACTTAACCCCAATTGCCTCAGGGGGAAAAAAAGAACTACTTAACTGATAGCCCTGCTATTGAGGTGGTCACAGAGGAGTGTGAAGGACTACTCTTTGGGAATTTGTAGGTGTATTAATAAATTATACAGGAGGTTGGATTAAACAATTTTAGAGGGATTGTTTCTTATTTCTTTTTCTTCTTTGTATCTCTAGTGCCTAAGGACATGCCTGACACATAGAAGTATTATTTAGTAAATGCTTGATTATTGACTGATTTTATGCTGTTGTAATCTGATATTTTGAGCTGATGGGGACCTTGTTCAACCCTTCATTTTATAGAGGGCAAAAAGCAACAAATAAAAAGACTCCACTTTTCCTCTGCAAATTCTAATTTGGACTTTATGTTCAATTGTTTTATTTCAAATTTAATTACACAAAATTCAAATTGGAAAGTAACTTGTCCTTTTTTTCAAGGGGAAAAAAGTTCTAACTTAAAGCGTTCTTTAGGAAGTCTTCAGAAGAGTAAGTATGCTTGACATTGAGAATAGCTTGCAAATGAGCAGTAAGACTTAGTCCTGAATTTGATCAAAGGAAAAAAGATTCTAGCCAACTAGATCACATGTGCCTTCCTGGAATGGTCACTTTTTCCACTGATTAAAGACTATGAATAATTAAGCTCCTATTTTGAGCTTCTGTGTGAATTTGGTTTTAGTCCAAGGTTATTTACATTTAATGCATCAACCTCAGGGATTCTTGACCTAACTTGTTTAAATTCATTTTGATCTTTAGCATCTTTGTTTTAATAGGGAATATTAGTTGTTCTGAGTTGTTACTGCTTGGACACAGCTTAGATTGGCAATAGATTTTGTTCTTCTTTAGTCAATTTAAAATTTAAATTTGAGAGATAAATCATGCTTTCATAACCATATTGATTTAGGAGGGAATCTCATTGGTCTGGGTCATATTATCCACAGCCTTACTTTAAATTGAGGAAAACAAAAGTGACTACAAATATAAAGAATACATTCTCTTATTCTTCTAGAAGAATTTATTATAAAGCACATTCAAAACTTATTTTAGTGTAGTTTTTTGTTTGTACTTCTATTTATTGATGGCTAAACCCCATCCATTTCATGAGCAGCTTTAATACAACTTGTGCAGTTCTTCTCAAGGTGTCCGAGAGACCATCTTCACTTCTCAGTGACTGTACTATTGGACCACCATGTTTTCTTATAAGTTCTACCATGCTAGAAAAGCTTGAGGAATAATAATCTAGGAAGCAAGGATTACAGGCTGAGTGCTGGATATTTCATTAGCCATCTAGTCCAGGTTTATCATTCCATCTTCATAGGTGAGGAAATTAAAGCATGGTGAAGTTGAATGACTTCCCTAAATTTGTATAGCCATTAAATAACAGAGTTGGTCTTTCTGAGCCCAGACTTGTTCATTCCAAATCCAGTGTTTTTATTACTGTACTTGGACCACTCTCTCTTGGTGACAGATCTTGCCTCCTCTTTGATGATTAATCTTATCAAATAAGAAGAAACTCCTCACTTCAGAATGGCCTTGGCTTCCTGGGAGACAACAGAGACAATGAAAACGCAAAACCACTTTCAGTATGTAAGCTTAAATGTGTATATGTGTATTTCTGGAGGAGAGATAATGAATCCCAGTAGGGAAGTTTTTAATTACTCTAAAGATCCTAGTTAGAGATTGAGGTTTTAGCTTTGGCTGACAGTTATAAAGGGTCCTAGGGACACCATCAAGGTGTAGTACAGATTTGCCTGTATCATCTCCTGATTTACCAGTAAGCTCCCATGAGGCCATTTTTCCTCCTCTAGGATTAAATAGCACTTTGGCATTTAAAACTCAACATCTCAGGCCCTTTCTGCTTTCTAATCTTCTACTTGGATTACTTGCATGCATTCTGCAGCCTGGCTGCACTGGCTTCCTTGTTTCTTCTCTCATATGATATTGCATATTCTGTGCCTGTGCCTTTGCATTGCTGCTCCATATGCCTGGAATGCTCTTTCTTCTCACCTCTTTCATTTCTTTCAAGACCCTAAAATCCAGTCATTTTAAGAAGCCTTTCTTGATATGCCTAAGCTGCTGGGGTTTTTTTCTCTCCATTATACCCATATATCCAAATATGTGTCTTTTATATTTTATATTTTTTAATTATTTACAAGTCGTTTCTCCTTTCCAATAACTCCTTGAAAGCAGGGGACATTTTTGTTTTGTTTTTGAATTACTAGGATTTAGCAGAGAACCTGATATATTATAGTATGTGATATCCAAATTGCTTTTTGTTTTTATAACTGACCTAAAAATCATAAAAGGCTTTAAGGTTACATAAGGCTTCATGACATTTTCATTTGATTCTTAACAATCAAGTTGCAGGGTTTATATCCCCATTTTACAGATTAGGAAACTAAAGCTCCTTGAGTTTGTAGCTGCATCTAGTAAGTACTAGAGTCGTCTAAATCTAGATCTAGTTCCATGTACTTTCTACCATATTGTGGTGCTTATTTCAATTTAGCTTGATTTAAAAAAAAAATATTTGCCATATGAGAAAAGGATTACAAAATTAGACAGCTGTATTTGGAATGGAGAGAAAGTTTTTTAAATGCCAAAGAGAATTTCTTAAAATAACAGTTCATTGCAGATTTAGTGTGTGTTTTCAATGTGAACTAAACAACCAGACTGTGCTGTCAACTTTGGAAACTGCTGAGGGTTAGCTTGGTTCCTGGCCCATCCAGATGGCATACTGCCTGTGGCAAAATGGGGGGAAAACACAGATGAAGCACCCACTTACACATGTAGTTTTCTGAAAAGTTGATGTGCACTTTTAAACTTAATAGCTTAGGTTGTAGGAATGGTATGTATAATTTGTAAATAACATTTAAGAGTACATTTATTAAAGTTTAGGCCAGTCTATTTAAAGAATAAGCACCAAAATCATGAAGTGTCCTTCTCTATATCTGTAATTTAAGTTATTAACATCTAAGGCTTTCATTTTGGATAAAACCTTGGTGGTCGGTTTTGGGGAAGCAAAGATAATTGCATATGATGACAATGCATGGATTAGTGATGTGGGAGTTATCCACATTGATAAGATTAACTTTACTGAAATATATGTGAATTGCCAATTGACCACTAGGATATGACCTTTTTTCATTACAGCAATACTGGAAAGCTATTTACTAAAGCCTGAAAGAGTAACAATCTTGTGTTGGAAGAAGAAATACTCCCTCTTGATTAAAATCTATGATCCTTAAATAAGTTCATAGATTCAGTACTATCATTGTTTTGTAATTAGGGTTTTCTGTCACAAACTAATTGCAACACTTAAGGCGCTTCACTTCTGGAGATGGGACACTCAAGTGTCCTGCCTTCATGTCCCAGTGGCTTGCTCCTTCCATTAAGTGGCACATAGCCTTGGTGGTCTATTCAGAACTTAAAAATGGTTTCTAGTAAATGTGCGATTATTCCTATTCATCTACACATCTAGACTTCTTATAGATGAAAAGAAATCCATTTTGTTTCTGAGTTTCCTCAGTTTCCTTGTGTTTTTTTCTTGTTTGAAATCAGATATGTGCTTCTGTAAGATTATCTACACAGAACTTACTTTTCATAGTCACTGTCTGTATGATGCTTTTCAGTGAGGGAGTTTTGTTTTATTAAAGATATTGAGAAACCAGTCCTACTCTGATACTTCTAAGAAATTTGTGATATACTTCATTACTTCTTTGAATCTAGTATCTCATCAATACATTGTCTTGCCCAGAATGTAGCAGCTATAAATGTTTATTCCTTGATTGACTTGTAGATACTCTTTCCTCCTCTTCCTCTTCCCATCCCCTTTTCATGTTGCAAACCATCTACACCTCCTTCTCCCGTGTAACTACTGTCCATATTGTCTCATTCATATTTTACAGAGCATCTGCAGTGTCCCGGAGGTCTAAGTATTTTTTTGTTTATGGGTACCAATACAAAACAATGCTATCCCTTCTCCCATTTCCTTTTCCTCATATACATTTAGGATGTTGTTGAAAATATGTTGTAGCATATTTGTATACACTAAGCTTCTACATTACCTGTTGAATTATCTGCAGCTAGTTTGTTTGAAATTGTGGTGTTCCTTTATTCACAGCAACATAACCTGATCTAGAGTAGGACTTTTTAAACAATTTCCACTCACAACCTCTTTTTGCCTGAAAAATTTTTACATAACCTCAGGTTTATAAAGTAGGTATACAAATCAATAATTTAGTAAATCATAAGTTCATGACCCCCCACACTCAGTTATAAGACCCCATATAGGGTCATGAACCACAGTTTAAGAAGCTGGGACCTAGAGAACCAAAATTGCATTAGAAAGATATAATTTTTTGTCAAGTAGTAGGTTGAGATAATGTTAAGTGCTGTGTAGTTTTCCAAATGCAATTCAATACTCTGTGATATTGCTAAGTCATATTTGGTCTGTAAAGGAATCCTTTATTTTAAATCACTAAAACCCCAACTAAGACTGAGAAATACTTCTCTTTTGTCTTTTACTAGGGCAGGATTATTGCATTGTTGTGGAATTATTATTTGTAGATACAAAAGAAAAAGTGAATTTATGCTTAAATGTTTTTGAATGGAAACATAAATAATGGTTGCCTCTATAGACTTGTGTAAAGCACTTAAAACAATTTGAAGAACAATGTGAATACACATGTTATAGAACTGTTCCTGTTGGGTTTCCCCCCTGTTTTCTGATACCTTTTAGCCATTCTCTTCTATAGTTATTATATTCCTTTTCTGACATATATGCTGCATTTTTTGACTGCCTTAGTTCCTTATTTCTAATATCATTTTATATTTCCTAATGATAGTAATAACAATAATAATTATCAACTAACATTCATATAGCACTTACTTTATGACAAGCACTGTGCTAAGCATTTTACAATTATGTTATTTGATCTTCACAAAAACACTGAGAAGTAAGTGATTTTACTGTCCTCATTTTATGGATGAGAAACTTGAGGCAAACAAGTTAAATGAGTTGCCCAAGTACACAGTGTCTGAGGCTGGGTTTGAGCTCTGCTTTTATTAATTCAGGTGCCCAATAATTGTCAAGTATTGGTTACCATTTATAGAACTTCTCAAGATCTTTGTGGCCATTTAAAGTATATGATTTGAGAGTTGAGAGTGATATTTTATGCTTTGTTTTTATGTCTTTGGAATAAACTTGTAAATTTCAGTATTAGATTCAACTGTTCTGGCTAATTCCTGTATGAATTATATCCTCTTTGGTTATCATAATTGACATTGACTCCCTTCTGACTTTCAAAATTGTGAAGCTTGTTATTAAATTGACCATTGAGATCAAGTTTTCTCCTCCCAGCTAAAGGGGCTTCTTACTAAACTGTACCAAGAAATATTTGTAATGTTGCTTACATTGTGCCAATTTAGTGATGTTACATCTTCAGTGCTCTCACCCTGATTTTTAGAAGCATTTATTTTCATCACAGCCCTATGCCTTTTAGTATATAAAGTTATGCTAAGTTTTGAGTGTATCTGATGTAGCTATTCTAGTTTCACCCTTTAAAAATATATTGTATAGAACTGTGGGAGAACATGGATAAGTAAATATTTGATTTTACTCAAAACCCAATTGTAAAAATTACCAGATTGCATATTCTTGTGTGAGAATTACCATTTTACTATACTTTATATTTTAAAGAGCTATACATCATGGGAAAAATGTCAAGATTAGTAATATTTTGATTGAGTGACTGAATATGGATACATTTTACTTCCTTCTCAAGATCTCCAGTATGTAACTTCGTTCATTTCTTCTTCCTTTAAATTGTGTCACTGGCTTTGCTTCTTATAGTTATGAGTTCCTTACTTTAAGACAGGGCAAATTGAAAATAGCCATACCTTTAGCCACTTAATTACTTAAAAGAGACTAGGTCCATAGAAACTAGCCTTTTGAGCTATATTTTGTAAGAAGCAAAGTCATGGCTGCGTAGTTAAACATTTTATGAAACAGAGTGAAGCTTTTTCTCTTATACTAAGAAACAAATACAGAGTTGTTCCAATAAGCAAAAAGAAGTGGCTAAATTTTGTTAGAGCAAATTTTGTTGTCCGGCCCTGGAAAAAAGTGTGGTAAGACGTAGAATATACATGTTTTGGCAGGATCACAAAGGAAGTTAAATTTGACAGCTGCTCTTGTGAAAAGAACTAAATCATGACTAATCCCTCCATTGTAATAAAAATGCATAATTCAGCACAGACAGCAAATCTAATTAGAAACAAATTTCTTAACAGGGTTGAAATGCTCTTAGTATTCAACATGTGCAGTTATTTAAAAGATTTCTCTTAAATATTATAGAACATTTAAGGAAAATTATATCTTTTAGTTTTCTTAGAATTACCTTTTCTTTGGTAACTTTCTTATAACTTTATTTTTTGTTGATACCTATTTTTCTAAATATACCTCTTCTTATCCTTTCCCCTCATATTCTTTATATTCTTTTTTTGTGTGTGCTTCTTAACTTTGGGTCTTTTTTTAACTTTTGGTCATTTTTTGTGCTTAACTTTCAAACCTTTCAGTCTTCAACATTTGCATGTAATGTGTACAAATATGGTTATAGAGATAATATTTGGGGTTAAGATAAACCTTGATTCTTATTGCTACTTTAAAATAATTTTTAATCAGCTGTGTGAGTCTTTAATTCTCCATTCTAGTTCTTTCTCATGCCTCCTTTTTATGAAGTTTCTGAGCAATCTGAAGAAGCACTGAATTCCTTCTGGATACATTCTTTGTAAACATGCTGTTCCTATGATTCATCACTCCACAACTAGCATTTGCCCCTTTGTTTATATAGAATGTTAATAATTCAACTATATAGACATACATGCTGGTATACTTATAAAGAAAACTATAGATTTTTAATTAGTCTCACTTAGCCATATGTAACAAGGAAAATGAGGGGTTTAGGTTACATGATCCCTGAGGAGCCCATTTAGTCCTAACAAGTAGGTTTAGCACCTGGGTTCCTAACTCCCAAATGTTTTACTTTCTGCTGGCTTAAGATTGTACCCTCAAGTTATTTTTCATGATGATTTTTCATATTTAGTTTTTTTCTTCTTGTTTTTTGGGTCCTGAGTTCAGAGAATTTCTCACACATCAAATAATGGAATTGGGATCACTTAAAAACTGAAAAGAAAGAGAAAATGCCATACCAAGTCTTCAACAGAAATTTGGTGACTAGTGAATTAAAAAAACAAAACAAACAACTTTCTTCTTTTAATATACATGTTTATTTTCTGTATTTACTACCAGGTCTAGCTTCTGTTTGCCTAAGAAAAGTTGATAAAAGTTTTTCAATTTCTCATGAACCCTTTATTCTTTTCAGAGTATGAAAGTAATATCCCATGGGAATTATATCTTAGGGTCGAGGAAGAGAGACCAATTACATTTAGATGTTTTTTTTTTTTTTTCCTCTCCATATTCTAAGCAGATTTCAAAAAGAATTTTATAGTGTGAATAAAAATGTGGTTTCACACATGTAATGCTTTCTTTCAGTTAAGTATCAGCAACATTTTTAGAACTCTCCATTTTGTTTCTTTGAAGAAATAAAACCATTCATTTAGATCATCTTGTGCCTTTTCATACTCAGAATCTTTAGATTTTAGTTGTTTTTTAAACTCTCTTAATTTTTTCTCACTACACTTTTGATTTACCATAGAGACATGTAGGTAGTGCATCATAAAGATGCTAGACCTGAAGTCAAGATTTGAATTCAAATCCAGATATGTGACCCTGAGCAAGTCACTAGAGCTCTGTGTCTTCTTAGTTTGCTCAACTGTAAAATGAGAACAATAATAGCACTGACCTCTTAGGATTATTGTGAGGATCAAATGAGGTGTCATCTTTAAAGTGTTTGACACAGCATCTCACTCACATTACAAAGTGCTCATATATAAATGCATATTGTTTCCACTTTCAAAACATTTGGTTTATTAGTATGAAAAGTGTTAAAGGTCAATACCAACTTTTGTGGGCACTATTAAATTTACTAAAATGTGTCATATTAGTGATTATCCTTTTGGCACCATCTAAACAAGATAATAACAGGGATAGGAACTACAAGAGTTAATGTTAGCTGAGTAGGATAAAATTAGCTCCATATATTTGGTAAAGTTTGGATACTCTCCTAGCCCTAATTTCCTAAATGATAGGATTGTGTTGAAAATTTTATACTTAGAACATTCAAGAAGAACAGATAATAAGCAAGACTGGTTAATATTCTCCTCTTGTCTCTGTATTTGAACCATTTTAAAAATTCATTCATGAGCCCATTAACTTTGGAATTTATTTTGCAAGAACAATTGCAAGCAGTGGTTGGTCCCTCTGTAAGCTAAATTCAGCTACTTTTTGAGAACAGTGCTTTGAAAAAATATCCACTATTGGTCTGATTATAACTTTGGAAATATCTGCCTTCAAATTTATAAAAATATCAAATCCATATTTCTATATAATATGAACTCTACTTATCTAGAATCCCAAGAATTATTTTTAAAAGATTCTCCACTTCACCCCAGTAAATCAGTGAAGGAGGTACTGTGGAGTGCTTGAAGCTTGGTTACACATCAAAGATGCCAAGATCATCCACTGCATCCCAAGCTTTTGCCTGTCTTCGTGATTTTTGTTTTGAGACTGACAACTCTGTATAATTCTGTCTTACTTAAATCTAGTTAAGCATAAGTAGTCACCCCATTATATCACTGGTCCTCTTCAAAAAAAAAAAAAAAAAAGATGAACATCAACAACAAATTGGTATTACGAGATGAGTTAGAGGATATAAAATGGATAGACCACAAACTGAAAATGCCAAATCTGAAGTTGTTACTGACATGAATTTTAATTTTTCTTTCTCTGTATCTTAATTTCCCCATGGATTGCCATTAGTTTTCTTGCTTTCTGTTTAAGCTGTGGGAATAACATCATGCAAACCCCAATTTTTCCATGAAGTTTTTCTTATACATTCAGGCTTTCTGGAATTTTTCTGTATGTTAGATTTTCTTTTTTCAAATAACTCCAAATATACTATCTGTTTATTTTATTTATATTTATGTTTGCACATGTTTTCTCCCTCAGTAGAATAAAAGTTGTTTTAGAACACTAACTTTTTAAAAAATCTGTAGTGACTGGCAAATAGCAGGTGTTAATAAATGCTTGTTGATCAATTTATTGATTGAATATAGCATGCTACTAAAAAAATTGCATTCTACAGAGTTGTGTTTTCATATTGTGGCATTATTATTTAATTGCTATATTGGAATCATATTTTATAGAATTTCAAAATCATATAATATGACATTTTTTATTCTTCTAAATGAGGGAGGTTGTATAATGTGTCATTTTAGAGTTACTAGACATTTCAAGCAATAGTTATAATGGCACTATTTTGTGCTGTTCCAACATGTCTTCTTTCACAGATCTCTCAGTATTTTATCAACTCATTTTTTTAAATACTTAAAGCATTTTGTAAATGAGGAAGCAGAATAGTATCTTACGAATGAAGAAATTGAAGCATAGATTATCTAAACAACTTGTCCAAAGACTTGTATTCATGAGTTCAAATCTGGCTTCAGACATTAACTAGTTATATAATCCTGTGCCTTAGTTCCTCATCTATAAGATAAACTGGAGAAGGAAATAATGTCATTCCAATATCTTTGCAAAGAAAACCTCAAATGGGGTCATGAAGAGTTGAACATGATTGAAATGATAGAACAACTACTACCCTTGGAAATGTTATTTTTTAAAAATAGGTATTTGTTTTTAGTTGATATTGATTTTCCTAAGCCAATTAATTTTTCTTTTTTTCATTTAAAGTAATATAAATAGGGTAGCTAGGTGGCACAGTGGATAGAGTACCAGCCCTGAAGTCAGGAGGACCTGAGTTCAAATTTGGTCTTAGACACTTAACATTCCCTAGCTGTGTGACTCTGGGCAAGTCACTTAACCTCAATTGCCTCAGCAAAAAAAGCAAAGTAAAAATAATAAAGTAATATAAATATGGGATATGCCTATTAAAAAAACCCTCAAAAATCTATTATTTTTAAAAAGCTATCTCAAAGCCTTTTTATCACCTGAATATTCTCTACATTTTAAAACAAATAAACATCAGTAACTTTGGATAAAAACAGCTCAAAATCATGCCATAAATCAAAAGTTAAACATTTAATAAGTCATTAATGTTGATGAGTCTGGATTTTCCAAAGAAAAACAATCTAGAAGAGTCATTTCCCATTGGATAAGGCAGCCAAAAGATATAAACAAACAGTTTCAAAAGATGACTTGCAAAGTACTAATCATATATGGAAAATTACTCTGAATCACTAGTATGACTTTCTGCTATCTCCAATACTGAGTATTCCTGTCTTTTTTTCTCATTATTATCAATTTGTTGGGTAAAAGTAAAACCTTCATTTAAAAAAAATTCTTATTTCTCTTGATATTAGTGATTCTGAGTAATCTGAATTAAATATGGTAACTATATAACAATTATTTTATCTTTTTCAATGAAAAGAAATCTATTTCAGGGGCAGCTAGGTGGTTCAGTGAATAAGGCAATAGCCCTGAAATCA
>JAJPUD010000269.1:157596-208339 GCA_023553655.1 Myrmecobius fasciatus | reverse complement strand
GTCTGAAAATTGTCTGTTCATATCTTTTGACCATTTATCAATTGGAGAATGGCTTGAATTCTTATATATTTGAGTCAATTCTCTATATATTTTAGAAATGAGGCCTTTATCAGAACCTTTGAATGTAAAAATATTTTCGCAGTTTACTGCTACCTTTCTAATCTTGTCTGCATTCATTTTGTTTGTACAAAAACTTTTAAACTTGATATAGTCAAACTTATCTATTTTGTGATTAATGATGATCTCTAGTTCTTCTTTGGTCACAAATTCCTTCCCCCTCCACAGGTCTGAGAGGTAAACCATCCTACATTGTTCTAATTTGTTTATAATATCATTTTTTATGCCTAGATCATGAATCCATTTTGACCTTATCTTGGTATATGGTGTTAGGTGTGGGTCAATGCCTAATTTCTTCCAGACTAGTTTCCAATTATCCCAGCAGTTTTTGTCAAATAGTGAGTTTTTATCCCCAAAACTGGGGTCTTTGGGTTTATCAAACACTAGATTACTATTATCATTGAGTATTTTGTCCTGTGAACCTAACCTATTCCACTGATCCACTACTCTATTTCTTAGTCAGTACCAAATGGTTTTGGTGACTGCTGCTTTATAATATAGTGTTAGCTCTGGTACTGCTAGGCGACCTTCATTTGCATTTTTTTTCATTAATTCCCTTGAAATTCTTGACCTTTTTGTTTTTCCAGATGAATTTTGTTGTTATTTTTTCTAGCTCAGTTAAATAATTTCTTGGGAGTTTGATTGGTATAGCACTAAATAAATAGATTAGTTTAGGTAGTATTGCCATCTTTATTATATTTGCTCGACCTATCCAAAAGCACTTGATGTTTTTCCAATTGTTTAGATCTGACTTTATTTGTGTGGACAGTGTTTTGTAGTTTTGCTCATATAGATCCTGACTTTCCCTTGGCAGATATATTCCCAAATATTTTATACTATCGATAGTTATTTTGAATGGGATTTCTCTTTGTATTGCTAAAGTTTTGGATTAATTCTAATAGTTTTTTAGTTGATTCTCTAGGGTTCTCTAAGTAGACCATCATATCATCTGCAAAGAGTGATAATTTGGTTTCCTCATGACCTACTCTAATTCCTTTAATCTCTTTTTCTTGTCTTATTGCCAAGGCTAGCATTTCTAATACAATATTGAATAGTAATGGTGATAGTGGGCAACCTTGTTTCACTCCTGATCTTATTGGGAATGGTTCCAGTTTATCACCATTACATATGATACTAGCTGATGGTTTTAAATAGATGCTACTGACTATTTTAAGGAAAAGTCCATTAATTCCTATACTCTCTAGTGTTTTTAATAGGAATGGATGTTGGATTTTATCAAATGCTTTTTCTGCATCTATTGAGATTATCATATTTTTTTTGTTAATTTGGTTATTGATATAGTCAATTATGTTAATAGTTTTCCTAATATTGAACCATCCCTGCATTCCTGGTATAAATCCTACTTGGTCATGGTGTATTATTCTGGGAATGATTTTCTGTAATCTCTTTGCTAATATTTTATTTAAGATTTTTGCATCAATATTCATTAGGGAGATTGGTCTATAATTTTCTTTTTCTGTTTTTGTTTTACTTGGTTTAGGTATCAGTACCATGTCTGTATCATAAAAAGAGTTTGGTAGGAGTCCTTCATTCCCTATTTTTTCGAATAGTTTATATAATATTGGAGTTAATTGTTCTTTAAATGTTTGGTAGAATTCACATGTAAATCCATCTGGTCCTGGGGATTTTTTCTGAGGGAGTTGATTAATGACTTGTTCTATTTCTTTTTCTAAAATGGGACTATTTAAGTAATTTATTTCCTCTTCTGTTAATCTGGGCAATCTATATTTTTGTAGATATTCCTCCATTTCACTTAGGTTATCAAAGTTATTGGCATAAAGTTGGGCAAAGTAACTCCTGATTATTGCTCTAATTTCTTCTTCATTGGTGGAAAGTTCTCCCTTTTCATTTTTGAAGACTAACAATTTGATTTTCCTCTTTCCTTTTTCTAATCAAATTAACTACAGGTTTATCTATTTTGTTGGTTTTTTCATAAAACCATCTTTTAGTTTTATTTATTAATTCAATAGTTTTTTTTACTTTCATTTTATTAATCTCTCCTTTTATTTTTAGGATTTCAAGATTGGTATTTGATTGGGGGTTTTTAATTTGTTCTTTCTCTAGCTTTTTTAGTTGCAAGCCCAATTCATTGATTTTCTCTTTCTCTATTTTATGCAAATAAGCATCTAGAGATATACAATTTCCCCTAATTACCGCTTTGGCGGTATCCCACAAATTTTGGTATGCTATCTCATTATTGTCATTCTCTTGGATGAAATTAGTAATTGTGTCTGTAATTTGCTGTTTCACCCATTCATTCTTTCGGATAAAATTATTTAGTTTCCATTTTTTTTTTGTCTATTTTCTCCTGGCCTTATATTGCATGTGATTTTTATTCCGTCATGATCTGAAAAAAATACATTTATTATTTCTGCCTTCCTGCATTTGATTTTGAGGTTTTTTGCGTCCTAACACATGGTCAATTTTTGTATAAGTTCCATGGACTGCTGAGAAAAAAGTAAACTCCTTTCTGTCTCCATTTAATTTCCTCCAAAGATCTATCATACCTAACTTTTCTAACATTTTGTTTACCTCCTTAACTTCTTTCTTATTTATTTTGTGGTTTGATTTATCAAGTTCTGAGAGAGGGAGGTTGAGATCCCCCACTATTATAGTTTTGCTCTCTATTTCTTCTTGCATCTCTCTGAACTTTTCCTCTAGGAATTTCCATGCTATATCACTTGGTGCATATATGTTTAGTATTGATATTGCTTCATTGTCTATGGTACCCTTTAGGAAGATATAATTTCCTTCTTTGTCTCTTTTAATTCGGTCTATCTTTGCTTTTACTTGGTCTGAGATCAGGATTGCTACCCCTGCTTTTTTTTGTTCACCTGAAGCATAATAAATTCTGCTCCAGTCTTTCACCTTCACCCTGTATGTATCTCTATGTTTTAGATGTGTTTCTTGTATACAACATATTGTTGAATTCTGGTTTTTAATCCAGTCTGCTATCCACTTCCACTTTATGGGAGAGTTCATTTCATTCACATTCACAGTTAAAATAACTAACTCTGTATTTCCTACCATCTTATTTACCCTAGCTTATGTTTTTCTCTTTCTTATCCCCTTTCCCTCCTCCCTACTATTTTGCATTTGATAACCACTTCCCTCAAACAATCCTTCCCCTTTAAAGCCCCACCTCCCTTCCCCCCACTTTCCTTCCTGTTTCCTTATGTCTGTTATTCCCTCAGAGCCAAATCTAATGAGATGTAGATTAACCCAATTTTCATTCCCCTCCCTTTTTTCCCCTCAATCATTATAGGTTTTTTTTTTGTCTCTACATGTGATTAATTTCCCTTATTTTACCTCCTTTTCCTCTTCTTCCATTGTTATCCTTTTTTTGCCTCTAATTTCTTTTTCAGTTTATCATATAATAATAATCATAAAATCACAATAATCATATCATAATAATCATAATGTAATAATAGATTCATAAAATCAACCCTCATTGTATAAGTATCTATAACATAAATATAGTTCTCAAGAGATTTTTTTTTTCCCTTGTTACCTTTTTATGTTTCTCTTGTGTTCTGTATTTGTATATCAAATTTTTTGTTCAGTTCTGGTCTTTTCAGTAGAAATAGGTGAAATTCTCCTATATCATTGAATGACCATCTTCTTCCCTGGAAGATAATGCTCATTCTAGCTGGTTAACTTATTCTTGGCTGTAATCCAAGTTCCTTTGCCCTTTGGAATATCTGATTCCAGGCCCTTTGATCCTTCAAAGTAGAAGCTGCTAGGTCCTGTGTGAGCCTAATCGTGGCTCCTCGATATTTAAATTGTTTCTTTCTGGCTTCTCGTAATATCTTTTCCTTGGTATGATAGTTCTGGAATTTAGCCACGATATTTCTGGGGAACTTAATTTTTGGGTTTCTTTCAGGAGGTGATCAGTGGATTGTTTCAATAAGTATTTTGCCTTCTGGGTCTAAAATATCAGGGCAGTTTTCTTTTATGATTTCCTGGAAGATAGTGTGTAGGTTCTTTTTTTTCATCATGGCTTTCAGGAAGCCCTATAATCCTTAGATTGTCTCTCCTAGATCTATTTTCCAGTTCAGTTGTTTTTCCTAGGAGATATTTCATGTTTTTCTCTATCTTTTCATTTTTTTGTTTTTGTTTGACTGATTCTTGAAGTCTTGATGAGTCATTCATTTTCAATTGTTCGATTCTAATTTTTAATGTCTTATTTTCTTCAGTTACTGTTTTTAGTTCCTTTTGCAATTGACCAATTACATTTTTTTTGTTCATTGTATTCTTTTTCCATTTTTTCCATTTTTTTCTATTTTATTTTGCAGTGATCTGATTTTGTTTCCACATGTTTCTTCTAACTCTCTTTTAAGATTCTTTATGCAATATTCAAAGAAAGCCTTGTGACATGGAGACCAGTTTATGTCTCTCTTTGGAGCTTTTTCTGGAGTTGCTTTACCTTTAGGGGCCTCAGGATTTGAGGTCTGTTCTTCCCTCTCTCCATAAAAGTTGTCTATGGTGAGAACTCTTTTTGGTTTTTTATTCATTTTTTTTTAAAGGTATGAGGTCTGTTTAAGGCAAAGGTTGGACAGCTGCTTTAATTTGCCCTGGGGCAGTTCTGCTGATTGAGTTATTTCAGGTACTGGGCAGTTCTGCTTTAGTTCACCCTGGAGCAGTTCTGCTGATTGAATTATTTCAGGTGCTGATCAGTCCTGCTGATTGATTGATCACCCTAGGGTGCTGTGTAATGGCAGCTAGGTCCGATGCTCATCAGGGGTTCAGTGGTTCACAATCTACCCCCCACAAAAGGCAGACCCTTCAAACCACCTGCCCGCAATCAGGACAATTTGGCCCAAGAGGCCCGCAGAAGACTCCCAGGTATGTGAAAAGCACAACACTCCCACTCCTGTTCCAACTACTGTGATGACTCCTGTTCCATCTCCCTGCTTCAGCTCCCTGCCCTGATCTCCCTGTGCTGCTTTAGAGGAGGGGTTACAGAGACTCCTGTCTGATCTCCACCATCTTGGCTCCACCCCTGGAAGTCTATCCAGAGGTGTCTTAATATGCATTTCTCTGATCAATAGTGATTTAGAGCATCTTTTCATGATTTTAGAGCATCATTTTAATTTCTTCATCTGAAAATTGTCTGTTCATATCCTTTGACCATTTAGCAATTGGAGAATGGCTTGAATTATTATAAATTTGAGTCAGTTCTCTATGTATTTTAGAAATGAGGCCTTTATCAGAACCTTTGAATGTAAAAATGTTTTCCCAATTTATTGTTTCCCGTATAATCTTGTGTACATTAGTTTTGTTTGTACAAAAAGTTTTAAACTTAATATAATCAAAATTATCTATTTGGTGTTCACTTATGGGTTCCAATTCTTCCTTGGACCCAAATTCCTTCCTTTTCCACAAGTCTGAGAGGTAAACTATCCTATGTTCTTCTAATTTGCTTATAATATCACTCTTTATGTATAAATCATGAACCCATTTCAACCTTATCTTGGTATGTGGTGCTAGGTGTGAATCAATGCTTAGTTTCTTCCATAGTAATTTCCAATTTTCCCAGGAGTTTTTGTCAAATAGTGAGTTCTTATCCCAAAGCTGGGGTCTTCGCAATACTGTATTTTTTATCATGGACAAAAGATAGTGGCTATATCTTAGAATCACAGAGCAGAAAAAAGCCAGTAATTATTTAGTCTCTTTTCCCCTCCCATCTTCTGATACAGGATTAAATTGATATTCAAAGAAATTATGTAATTTAACCAAGTTGGCAGAAATGTATTAAAGACGGACCTTCAAAGTATATTTCCAGTACCACAATGGTCCTGAGCCTCCTGCCCTTTGTGAAGATAATCTATTCAGTACGCTGGCACAGAATTGACATTTTTGAGGATTGGATCTTGTAGGAAGAACTGATCACTTACCATCACACTATTCCCCATCCTCTTTTGCTCTAGGTTTTATCCAGTATCTTTATTATGGTGAAAGGTGTGTCGGTCTATTGCTGCTGTGATTTGTTTACAGTGTCCTGGCTCAGGTTCTTTCCAGCTACCACTCCCGCTCTCTTCCCTTGTACCTCTTGGCCCTTGTATTATTAGATATATAAATTATTTTATGTATATTTTGTTTTTAATTTTTTATGTACATGTTATTTCATCT
Organism: Myrmecobius fasciatus; assembly: GCA_023553655.1. Lineage (NCBI taxonomy): Eukaryota > Metazoa > Chordata > Mammalia > Dasyuromorphia > Myrmecobiidae > Myrmecobius > Myrmecobius fasciatus. The sequence goes on along the minus strand of JAJPUD010000269.1, from coordinate 202,069 downwards.
CCCCAGTAGGAAGTAAGTTTCTGAAGTGAGGAATTGTTGCATATTTTTATTTGTATCCTCAGTGCTTTGCAGAGTGACTAGAGTGGATACTTAATATATTCTTATTGACTTGAATTTAATTGATACTTAATCTCTCTACTATTATATGCTGACATCTGCAAAAAAATTAGGAATTAAATACAAATTTAACAAGGTAAAAATACAATATAACAAATGATACTAATTTGTGGGTTTCTGAGTCAATATGTAGCCAGCAGGGACAAGTTTCTATTTGAGTTTGACCACCTCTTGCACTATACACTGCCTCTTCAATTTTACAGCCTCAACAAACTCCCTTCCTTCCTTCCTCCCTCCCTTCCTCCCTTCCTTCCTTCCTTCCTTCCTCCCTTCCTTCCTCTCTTCCTCTCTTCCTTCCTCCCTTCCTCCCTTCCTCCCTTCCTCCCTCCCTTCCTCCCTTCCTTCCTTCCTTCCTTCCTCCCTTCCTTCCTCTCTTCCTCTCTTCCTTCCTCCCTTCCTTCCTTCCTCCCTTCCTTCCTTCCTTCTTTCCTCCCTTCCTCCCTTCCTCTCTTTCTTTCTTTCTCTCTTTCTTGTCATCTAGATCAGTTGAAAATGTTAACAACTGCTGACTTGGCAACTAACTCCCCTTTAGAATTGGACAGGTTGCTGAGATCATTTTGTTTAAGCCCTGTGTTTGATGGGCTAGGAGTCTAAGACCCACAGAATTGAAGCAATTTATGATAATTACTCAGCTTAGTAGTGGTTAGTGGCAAGCCTGGAACACAAACCCTAGTGTCCCAATTCCCAGCCCAGAACTCTTGCATATTATGCAAACACTTGGTAATGTTAGTTCAATTTAAAGCTGATAAGCTTTTAATCATTCTCATAGGGCACGGCATAACTTAATGGCATAACATGTGTTTTTCTTTTCATCTTATTTCAAAGTGCTTTCCTTCGTATTGTAAAGTAGTCTGACAGGTTGAATTATTTATGACTTATAGGACATCCTCTAATCATTTTCTTCTCTTACTTAGCAATATACCCAATAACATAACTGAAAATGATTAGGGTTTCGAATTTGGAGGGTTCTTTGAGTACCTTATTTGTACCTATCATCTTTTCGTTCTGTCACAACTTACATGATTTTTTCTTTCATCTTAGTGCCTTATCATATCTTAAGAACTTAATTAATATTTGAATTTAACTCAATCCTAGATTTATTTAGAAATAGACTTTTCTTTTCTCAAATTTAGAAATAAATAAATAAAAGTTTGATTAGGATTGAGAATCATTTGAGCCAATCAGTCAAATTATTCCACCTCACTAAAAGTTATGGGCTGATGTCTTTTTCAGATGAGAAACCCATCTCTGTTGCTTACTACAAATCAAACCTGAAGGGGAAACTAGTCAAGATGCATAAAGGAAGATATTTATAATCAAAATAAATGTCTTAATGGAGAAATTAAAAAGAAAAAGAGCTAGAAACAAAGGGGGAAGGATGCTGTTCAATTGAGGATTACTTGAACAAATTGTGGTATATGAATATTGATATATTGTACCATATGAAATAACCAAAAAGGTGATCTCAGAGAACCTTGAGGAATAGAAACCCACGTAGAATTGAACAGGACCCAGGGAAGAATTTATACAAAGACAAGAATGTTGTGAAGAAAAATAACTTTTAAAAATAAAGAAAAGAATATTATAAAAACAAATTCCTTACTGAAATTTATGTAAACTGAGATGATAAAAATAGCTAACATAATGCTTAAAGCTTTTCAAAACATTTTTACCTATATGATCTCACTTAATCTTCACAACCAACTCAAGGTACAAGTTATAGAGATTTATTTCTGAAGCTAATGATGAATTAGCTAACTTGTATCCATACGATAAATAACTGACAGGGATTATTTGATTAAAACTTGTCAATATTTTAAGTGCAAGTCTCTTTCTTTACTAACATAATGTTTCTTTTGATTGATAAGATCAGGCTGAGATGTAGTGGCAAGCATTTACCCTTCAAGTGCTCACAAACTGTCCATTTCTATAACATGTTCTAGAATTTTTATTAGAAATGAAAGCCATTCCCACTAACCTATTTACTCTAAAGAATGCATTTGCCTTTCTTGAAATATATTATGCATCTCTGACTTTAAAATATTGTCTGTCTCCAGTCTTGAAATCATCCTCCTGTTCTTAGTCAGGGATACATTCTTAAGCATATATGTATTGGTTCTTATTTATAATTATTTTGAATTATTAAGCAGATTTTCTTCTCCCTTAAGCCTCTTTAAACTTTTTTCTGATACTGTTTTCCCTAGTATTCCCCTTAGGTCTTTTACAAATCTATTACTCCCTTGATCTTAGTTTTATTTATTAAAATTTTTATTATCCTATCCAGAGAGAAAAAATGCAGGATCTTGAATCATCACTGGCATTTGGGGGCTGTGGTATCAACAAATGTAACTCGCACATACTTGATACATATATTGGAATTGAGTCATTTGGGAAATGTTCAAACATGTCATGATAAAGCAACTCAGGAAAAGGTGGAAAAGCAGTTTTTCAGCATTAAAGATGGGTATGTAGTTATCATAACAACAACAACAATACTAGCTAGCATTCATATGGTTCTTTAAAGTTTTCTTTTTTTGCTGAGGCATTTGGGGTTAAGTGACTTGCCCAGGGTCACATAGCTAGGAAGTAGTAAGTGTCTGAGATCAGATTTGAGTTCAGGTCCTCCTGACTTCAGGGCTGGTGCTCTATCCTCTGTGCCACGTAGCTTCTACTTTCTTTAAAATTTTCAAAGAACTTACATATATTATTTTTTTTTTAATTTTATTTTTTTTATTTGCATAACATATGTATTGGTAATTCTTCAACAATAACCCTTACATAGCTTTCTATTACAAATTTTTCCCCCAACTCCCCACCCCTCCCCTAGATGGCAGGATATCCACTACATGTTAATTATGTTAAAATATTGGCAAATCGAATATACTTACATATATTATTCTATTTGATCCCACAATACTATGAAATACAAGTCCTTTTATACCCCCATTTTATAGCTGAACAAACCAAAACAGAAAGGAGTTAAATGACTTGCCCAAAGTCTTACATTAGTAAGTGGCTGAGACAGGATTTGAATTCAGTTTTCCTGACTCTAGGTCCTATGCTTCATCTATTGCATCACATAAATGTCCCAGTGTATCTTATTGTAAGTTCCTTGTTTCACTTATGAGAAAGAATCTAGATAGAAAAAATTGTAATATAAAATGAATGCAGATATTTATTGTTCTATTTGATTCCTGAGACTAGATACCTATAAAATTCTAGTACTTTGTCTTTCTCTCTTTAGTATTTATTTTAAAATTTGATGTGTGACTGTTCATACTTTAAATTATGTATAAAAGCTTGGAGTTTCTTTATGACTTTGGCATGCAGTGATTCACATTTCTAACCAACAAAACTCAGGATTCATTTTAGGTTTTATGAATTGTTAAGGTTTAAGAAAGGGAACATTTTCAATAAATTATATTTCTTATCTTTTATGGTTTTGTATGTGATTATGGGTGCAAAGTTTACCATTCTTCTAACATCATGATTTGTGGTTTGTTTCTTCTCTTCTCTATGTAAGCCACATTCCTTGAAGCCAGAGAACCCCGAAAGGGAAGTTGTAGTATGTTGTATACTCTGGCATTGATGAGTTGTTACTCTTGAGAATCTAATGAATGATGTTTTCCTTGTTGTCAAGGCTTAAATAGTTATGTGTTTTGGCAGCAATATTTTTCTTTGAAGGAAAATATCGGATGTTGGTTTGTATTTTATGTTATTGAAAAAAATCTTTGTGGTACTAGTAGTCCAGATTATAGGACTCTGTTCACTTTTGGATGAAAGAGGATCTTTCTTTGTCCAGTTAACCTTATTTAAGCAAGGATATGTGTCTGTCCATTTGCATTAATACTATAGAGGAACACTTGCAAGATTTTGTGAAGTAGAACCAATGAAGGTAATTGTCATCAATTCATACAAATTTATTTGACATTGTAAGAAATTTTAATATCCTATACATATGTTTTTTAATATATTTTTTAGGGATGGAAGAAAGGGATAAAGGGAAAGTAAATTGTGCACAAACATACAAGAGTATGTTCTCTTGCTTTTTTTGTTTTGTTTTGTTTGCAGTTTACTGTTTAGTTGCTATAAATCTAACACTACACAGGACTTTGAAATGGCATACGTTTTTCCCATATGCCTTTATAAAAATTTCCCTGATTCTCAAGTTGTGACTCAGTCTGGCTGTGCCTGCTGACAGAGACTGGGCTCTCTGTGGGAAATTGAAAGGTAATTAAATATCCAAGAAGTGATGCAAAGCCTGAATTCTCCCCAAGTATAGTGCCAGCATCCTGTGGATTCAGACTTTAATAGTTCTTCACTATCCTCTCCAGTCCTTTCCAAAGGAAATAGCCATGGGGTCGGGGGAGGAAAATGCAACTTATGCATTCAGTTGCTTTCTTGAATAAACAGTAAAGACAGAAACCTGAAATCTTCCAAATCCTTTGCCACTTTTCCTTTCCTGTGCATATTTATTGCAACTGTAGAGCCAAATTTGTAATCACTCAGACATTTCTGCCATTATCTCCTCTTTTATTCCTGTCTCGCATGAAGAGGTAGCCCTTTTCCTTGCCAAGGCAAACTCTTTGATATTGCCTTGACCCTCCCATCTTCTCCAACATATTGCCATCTCTATATCCTTTCTCTTGCTCTAGTATTCAGTTCTTCTATTTTTTTTTGTTTCCTATAAACCTGTCCATATCATCTTTTTAAAAAAATCCAAAAACCTTCATTTTATTTGGCCAACCCTAGTAATCATCTTAACCTAGGAGCCTTTTCTCAGTTCTCATCCTTATTGACCTAGCAGCCTTTGACAATATTGCTTATTCTATTTTGGATACTTGATCCTCATTTTTTTCATGACTGTTCTATCCGGATCTCCTCCTACTTGTCTGAGCATTACTCCCTTCTCACTCTCCTTTTCTGGATCTTCTTTTAGTCTATATCTGTAGTTGTCTTGTGAGCCTGCTTTTTTTCTTCTTCTATAGTAGGAGTTCTTTCATGGCACTTTTGGTGTCAAAAGTTCTTAACTTTGCTTTTTGTCAGCCTGGTGAAACCTATGAACCCCTTCTCCACATGTATTTTTAAATATATAAAACAAAATACATAGAATCATAAAAGAAACTTTAAAAAAATCTGTCTTAACATACTTTTCCCCATATTGAGAAATTTAAAAAAATAAAGTCCTTACTATGTAGTCACATAGTCTAGCAGAATAAATTCCTACATTGGCCATGCCTGAAAATGTCTTTTTTTCACCTCTTTTTGAGAATTGAAAAAATTTCCTTTGAACTCATAGTTTATTATTGCTTTGACAAGAGTTCTGAAGTCTTTCAAAAATGTTTTGTTTTATAATATTATCACTGTATAAATTGGTTTCCTTATTCTATCAACATCCATCTGCATCAGATCACAAAGGTCTTCCCAGTTTCCTCTGTAACCGTCCAGTTGATCTTTTCTTATGGCATAATATTATTTCAGAAAGCTAATTATATTGAGGGAATTTGTCTAAATATTTTAAAAAATGAATTACTTTCTTCTTTAGTAATTTCAGCAACTCTTGTAGGCTAAATTACCATCTATTCACATGATTGCTAGATATATCTATATGTACAGCCCTAATCATTCTCCTGAGCTCTAATCTTACATCATTTTTGGGTAATTTAGATGTCCTGTAGGCATCTCACAATTAACATATCCAAAACTGAAATAATTATCTCCTCCTTCTCCCCCCCCCAAACAAAACAAAACAAAACAAAAAACAACTCAAATCAGCTTCCCTGTTTCTATCAAGGACACCATTCTCCTTCTCAGGCTTAGAAATTAGTGTCATCTTGGAATCCTCAATTACAATCATTCTGTCTGTTTAATGTGTTGCCTACTTATTGCATTTGTTTTCACAACATTTCCTGTTTATATCCTCTTATCCCCACTTATACAACCACCACCCTGGTATTAAAAGAATTTTAACTCAATTTTTAAAAGGTGATCTTTGTCATTGGTGTTGGCTGTTTACATAATACAATATTTTGCATTTGCAGTTTCTCTGTTCTATTAATGGTTTACAAAATGATACCAGGATGTCAGTATTTCCACCAGTTCTGCCATGAAATCCCATCACTCTTATTCTATTACCAACACCAAAACCAGACAAGAGCCAGCTAGAACTTCACATGACAGCCTTTTTCTATTAAATACATTAGTGGTATTTATACTGGAAAACCTAAGAATAGTAATTATATATATTGCTGAAAATTCCTTATTTATGCCATAATGATATGTCATGTTAGTAATGGTACTGAAAAACACTGTAATATGTGCAGTGGCAGTACTTTTTGGCTTGTGAGAATAATCCTGGTATTTGAGTAATCTTTCCATAGTCTGAGAAGGTAATAAAAGTCAACATTTGCAATAGACTTCAGTAGACAGTGGTGTCTTCCTTTTCTTTTTTTCTTAGATGCCTTTTTCTACTTTTCCTTCTTTTCTTCTCATTCCTTTACATCTTTCAGGTTCACATGTACTTTTTGAAACTGTCTTTCTACTCTATTTCCATATTGGCCTATAATTACTTTATAGTTATAGATAACATTTTATTCAGTAGACATTCTATCAAGCATGTCTGGCACATTATCTAAATGTTAGGAGAAATGCAAAGATAAATAAATCAATACCCTCAAGAAACTGCAAGATATGAACCCAGATGAATATAAAACAAAATTTGAATATGATAAGTACATTAAAGCTTTAAGTGGCATGAAATTAAATGATGATAGGGTCATATTTTTTTTCATTGGAAGGTCATTGAGTCCAACTGCTTAATTTTATATGTGAAGAAAGTGAAATCTGGAGATGCTAAATAACTTGCCTGTGTTCACATGGCAAATAGTAGAACTGGGATCTGAAGCCTCAAATCTAGCATTCCTTCCACTACATTACCCTGCTTTCCTCTACAAGATAAAATGTATCCCAGAATTGAAGGTTCTTAGTTGATATGGGATCAGGTTTAATCTTGATGGTTCTTACAAATCACTCTGGTTCCTTTCCACAATTAGCATTTGCCCAGGCATCTGTAGAACCTGACAACCAGTATTTATTGTGTTCCTGAGCACCAAAGATACAAATAACAAGGTGAGAACATCTGTGCCCTCAAGGATCTTACTTTCTAATCGGGAACAAAATTGCTTTACATGTGCACAATGTGCACACACATATGTGTATGTGTTCGCTAGAAGATGATATGATGTAGGAGGATTGAATGTAGTGGAGGCTTGGATCCTTGCCCCATATGTAGACTTTGGGAGAAATTCACCAGTGGGAGAAGGGGATAGGTATGGTAAAAGGATGTTCTAGCGTGAGAAGGCCCTAAGTCCTGAAAGGATGGTAATGGGTGAAGTAGCAGCTGAGGCATGACTCATTGTGTCCATTCTGAGATTTCCTCTGGGAACATAAACTTGTGTATGGGTCTCCAATAAAAAGTCAAATGACTTACCACCTGGATTTGACCTTTGGTCTATAGACTTTCTAATCTATCTTTCACAGTATTGCATCTATGACATCTAAGTTTCTGCCTCTATTCCTGCTCCCTTCTCTTCAAAGAATCATAAAAGAAAAAAAAGAGAGAGGAATGAAAGAAAAAAATAAGAGGAAAAATTGGTAAAGCCAAATAACATATTGAAAAAATTTGACAATATTTGCAGTTTTGCACACTTGTTAATCCCTACACCTTTCACTTTTGCAAAAGAATGGGAAGGAAATGTTTTCTTGTATTTCTTCTTTGAAATTAGCTGTTTTGTACTTTTTCAACATTCATTTTTGAAGTGGATAAAATACTGGAATTGGTGTCCAAAAGGTGAGATATGAAGATTATTGTATACTAAACTTAGTTTTAATGTTACTTTGGTTATCTGATCTTTAAAATAAGGTAGTTATTTTGTATATACTACTGAGTTTAAAGAGCTATATTTCTTTTTTTTTCTATCTAGATATGTTAATTACTATTAGTTAAAAAAATTTTAAGTGGTGATTGGGGTACCTCTTTATCCTATTTCCTTGCTTCTCTTGCTGTTTTTTTTTTTAAAATATTATGGAGAAGAGAGGATTGAGGTATAAAAATCCTGAAAGCTATATAGTAGTTTATCACATTAACTCCCTCCTTAATGACGGAACTGTCATTTTACATATATCACAAATATATTTAAATGCCATCAAGACTATGTAATTTCTTTTTCTTTCTTTTTTAATGGGCACACTATTTTAGCTGATAAGCTGCTATTTTTAGTTTACTTTTCTGAATGTCAAAAAATAATTTTGAATGTCACTTTGTTCATCTTTATTCATAATAGTAAGACTTTGCTGTAGATTGATTTAACCTGATGATGACTAAATATTTCATGAAGAGTTTTGAAATTTTCACATGACTAATCATCTATGCATTTTCAAGCTCTTTTTTCTTTCCTTGCTATTTATAAAGACAGACTATTTTGTAAATGCTGCCTATTGTGACAGGATGTTTAGCTTTGCTTTTCCTTCAGCAATGTGTAATTCTTTTCTGTGTCATTGGTATGTCTGTTGTTTCCAGTATCTTGTGGGTGAAACAAGAAACAATAGATACTTTGGGGAGTGTTTCTGTATGCAGGGATATCATTAGTCTTAGTGTACAAAAGGATGATGATTAGAAAAGATGAATAGTTAAGGGTAGTGGAAAGGTTTATTAGAACTGTTAGCTGTTGTGATAGTCATTCTATACACATGTACATGCTATAGATCCTCAGGCATCTGAATGGCAATACTACTATGGCTTGCCTGCTCTTTTCTTTGTTTAGATTTCAATTAATTGTTTAATAAAAAGCTTTTGATTTTCTTTCGTATGATGTATTTATTAATCACCTGGGAAAACGTTGTCTAGATTGTGGTCTCCTAGATTTTTTGGTTTCACACATCATCAATAAAATGAAAATTGAGTATATATATCCAATTGATGTGTACTTTTTTGCTTTTTGCATATTGTTATTATATTTTTAATAATTATACATTATAAAGTTTGCAAAAATAGGAGCTAAACGAAATAGGGTAAAAATGACATAATGATTGACTCTGGAGTTAATAGGAACACCTTGGAGTGGAGTGATATAGTCAGAAGAGTTTTTAGGAAAAATGATGGATTGAAGCAGGAAGAGAGTTGAGGCAGGGAAACCAACTTGTAGGCTATTAGAGTGGTACAGGAAAGAGGTCATGAGGTTCTGAACAAGGGTGATAGTTGTATGAGTGGAGAAAGGAGAACAGATGCAAGAGATGTAGAGGGAAGAATGAAAAGATTTGACAGCTGATTCTCTGTAGACTGAAAGAGTAAGGAATTGAGATGGTATTGATGTTACAAAAATACATTATTAGGATGACTATCTAAATTTAAAATTACTTTAACATCTATATATATCCAACTACCTTTGAAGGAGAAGATATTAAAACAATTAGTAATTAAATATGATAACAGAACCTCAAAAATTGAGAATAAGTAATTATATTTGTCTCCTTACTTTTGTCAGGAGAATCAAACTATTCTTACCTTTGTAAACAGAATTAAACCATTTCAAATAGATTTATTTTTTCCCAATGATTGACATGAAACTTCATAGACTCTTCTTGCTCAGAAAATGTTAATATACTAGTGTCTTTAACTATCCCAAATGAAATTTTCTTTTTATTGTTTATGCTAAAAGTAATTGAGACTTGAATCACAAAAATAGACCAGAAATAGATTAGACAGATTAAATTCATTATTTGTCAGACTATTCGGTTTAAGTGGGAACCTTGGTCATAGTATGATTTGGTGGCAAGTAATGCAAATACAAATGCAAGTAATTGGCAAGAAAGACTTAAGTTGGGCCACTCAGTACCAAGGAGAGCTCCCAGTAAGCTTTATTCTCAAATGGGTTTTTAATGGGCTTCTGGGCCTATTTAAGTCTGGCCATTCAAGTGGTCTTCCCCCTTCATTCTACTCAGGGGCAAAGAAAGTTTTATGTTTATATTTGAAAAAGAGTCTGGTCTGTTGGATGGATTTGTTGTTCACTACTATTCTTCTTCAACCCTATTAATTTCATTGGATTGCATACTTAAAAATGATGGTCCTATTTTAATGGAGGACATTTCAATCTCTGTGTCATCAGAGCTCTCTTCCTTAGTGGGTCAAACAAGATTATATCTTTTGGAACCTTTCACATTGAGGCCTTAGTTTATATTGAAAGTATGATGATCCCATTCAGGTAAAGAGGGGCTAAGAAGATGAAATAGTTATTTTGAACAGTTTCATTAAATCACTAAATCATCAGTTTATTAAAACTCTACATGTGGTGCTCAGGTCAACCTATGACTATCAAGGAAAGATAAGCCAACAGAGATTCATAATTGTCCTTAATCTCATATGGCTGCCATTTGTTTCAAAGAACTTTTTGAAGAATGACATTTAGGGTGAATTAGTTGGGTTAATGCATCAGATTTGCGTGCAAATATAATTTAAACTACATGTATAGTGAGTTTATAAAAACTGTATTGAAGCCCTTTAAAGCTTTGGATACATTCTCAAATTGTCATTTGGTTTAATACAGTTGCAAGACTTTAAGTAGATAAAGCATAGATAGTATGATTATCAAACTTCCTGAAGAAAAAAAAAATTCTTATAGCAATAGTTAACATGTTGGATGATAATCAGCATCCAAAAAAGATCTTGATACTCTTTAAAACATTGGGTATATGAAATCTAGTACAGTTAAATATAGAGTCTTATTCTTGGGTTCAAAATTCTACTTCAGCCACAAAAAGTATGACTGAACAAGTTAGTTTGAAAAAGATCTGAGTTTTAGTGTACTGTAAATTCACTGTAGGTCAACAATGACATGTGGCAGGCAAAAAAGAAAACAAAACAAAACCAAAAACTAATGTGATCTTGAACTTTATGAAAAGAGGCATAGATTTTAGAAATTTAGAAGTGACAGTCACATTGTCACTCAGCTGTAGCCAGACAGTATCTGGAGTATTGTGTTCATTTGGGAACCTTGATTAAACTGTCAAGTGTCCTGGGGAGGGCAATTAGTATAGTCGAAAATCTTGAGTCCATGTCATGTGACAATAAGTTGAAAGAACTGGGTTTATTTAAGCTAGAAAAAAGAATTAATGGGGGAGAAAGGGAGAATGACAACGGTATTCAATTATTTTAAGACTTTGGTGTTGATAAGGTATTATACTTTTTCTCTTTTGCCTTAAAGGACAGAACTAAAAGTAATGGTTGGAAGTTTCAAAAGAAAAATTTAGATTTGAGTTTAGGTAAAACAGTCTAACAATTAGAGCTAGCCCAAAATGGAATGAGCTGCCTCTGGCTAGCTAGCTAGCTATGGAAAAGCATTTATTAAGCCCTTACCAAATGCTGGACACCAAGCTAGATACTTAGTGCTAGGGCTACAAATGCAAGTAAACCATACAGACCTTATCCTTCAAGAATTTGCATTCTGCTAGGGGAAGAGAACACTATTTGTGTTTGCATAACTGTAAAATACGATTCAAAAATTAAATGTATAGATTTGGTTATTTAGATATACTTCTACCTTACGTTCTAGTCCAAATAAATCCCATTACAATAAAAAAATAGTAATAAAAAATAAGAACAAAAACCTTACAAACTTACACCATCTTCCCATCTCTGGTCTCCCCAGTATTTGAGCATATCTAGCATCTTTTCTTTCTCTCACAAGAGATGGTACAATTAAGTTAACAATTGGTTATTTATTTACTATGTGACTCTCAAGAAAGAAGTTTGAGGGACCTGATAAAGACCTGCTTTATCCCATGGTAGATAAAGCAACTTGTAAGTAGTAAAGAAATAGCAGCAGCAACTCTTTTTTTCTTCTTTGTCCAAGAGGGATACAAGGTGTTACATGCTGAATTTTTTTCTCCTTTATCCAGAACAATTTTTTTTCCCCTGAGGCGATTGGGATCAAGTAACTTGCCCAGGGTCACACAGCTAGGGAAGTGTTAGGTGTCTGAGATCAGATTTGAATGCAGATCCTCCTGACTTAAGGGCTGGTGCTCTATCCACTGCGCCACCTAGCTGCCCTATCCAGAACTGTTCTTAACAAAATTACAAGATAATTACCCAAAACAGCCGTTTATTCTTATTGAGTAGAATGCCACCAATTTTTTAAAATTGGTACATCTGCTTTAAAAACACTTTAATTTTTGAAAGAAGTCTCTGGTTAGCAGAAGTAAGTTCTATTTTTACAGCTATTTTTGAATTCTGTTACACATTTATGTGATCTTAAAACTTACCTTTTGTGGAAAGAAATTGTAAACAATGCTATGAGATAATTTAGTATGTTTGTTTACAAGGTTAGTTGGTTTAAATAATGATGAGTTAAAAGGAAATGAAATGCCTGAAAAACAAAATCCAGCAAGTATTACTAGTGGCAAATATTTAAATTTCTAAATGATACTTCTGATGAATTAAAACTGAGTTTTTCCCCTCCCCATTCTTCACTGTTTTTTATTTCCTTTTTGCCACCACTGTTCTTTCTTCTATTTTGATTTACTTTTCTAATAATAATCTCCAACTTCTATAAGAAACAAAGAAGAAACACATAGAGAAGAATAAGTTTTTGGCAAAAAAATCTCTTTCATATGTTTCTTATACATTGATTATGACCTTTATTTTCCCCTGCTTTGTATGATATAGATAATAACATTATAGTAGATATTTAATAATTATTTGGATTTAATTATTCATTTAAAAAAAAACAACAACCAAGCAAGTAACCTTAGAGCCTTCTGACTATAAGTCATGTTTGCTTTGATTCAAGGACTTTTTTTTCAGCTAATCATTCTCCAGAGATGAGGTTTTGAGACATGAGAAAGAAATTAGGAAAAAGTTAAAATTTTAGTTTTGACAGCCTGATTCAACCAACTACCAAAAGCCTGGATCTCTTCAAATAATATTGGTTCTTTTTATTAGGATATATCAATAAAATAATTAAATATGATTAAAATATATGAGTAATAGTCCAATTAGAGACTAAAAAGTTCGAAGATCCTATTCCAGGTGCCAAAAGGAATATTTAGAGACTAGCTCTTTCATTTTTAAATTCAGTGACTGCAAAATATGTTATTTTACCTTTCTTTCTTCTATTTTCTAAATTGCTAAAAGCCTAAAATTCCTTAGTAGCCTAGTTAAACACTTAAAAATCTAAATAGTTAAGTAATATTAAATTTCCAGAAGTTTATCAAAGAAATATTTCATGATGTTGATAATAGAGAGCTGTTAGTTCAAGATGGAAGAGCATAGATTGTAGAGTATGTCTCATTGGCTTTTGCAGATGTCTTATTTTTGTATTGTTTATAAAATCATTGATTCCAAACACTTATCTTTTGAAAGCACTCTACAGCTGATTCTTGTAGATAGATAATTGTCTTTTTGCTGAGAAGCACTTGTGTACGTGTCAGGTGTGTCTTTTAGTTCTAACTCTAGGGAAGGTGGTCTTTGCAACAGGAAGTGCTTAAGGGGGAAGCAGATGGACTCCAATGATAGGAGATGGGAAAGGGATGTTATGTCACTAATTACTTAACTTTGCATAAACAAAGACTTTGAAAATTTTAAAACAAGTCGTTACTTAATTGAAGTAACTTGTTTTTAAAGCTATTTTTGAATTGGGTTAGAATATACATAATTTTCAATTTATCTTTTGATAAGAATGAACATGGTTTAATATTCATTTATCTAAACAATGTTAGTATCTTCTCTCCTCTCTCCTACTACTTTCCCAGATGCAGTTGATAGTATGCTAATTGGGGGAGGAGGGATAAAAATAGAATAAGAAGATATTTCCAAAAAATTTAAAATAATATTTCTTGAATCATTTTTGAAGCCAAGGAGGAAAAGGAAAATGTTATTCCTCATGATCATAAAATAGAAAATTGAATTAGACTTCAAAGAAAGTACCTATTTTCATATGTAATTCTTTGTGAGAATTGGTTTGTTCTAGCTGATCAATGTTTAGTAGTAGGAGAGGTAGTTTGTAACAACTTCAGGATAAGGAAAGTATTTGCGTAAATGCTAAGATTCTCCAGCTTGGTATATAACAGTGCTGGACTTGGAGCTGGGAAAATTTGGTGTGACCCTGAATATGTCATTTTACCTCTTGGGGCCTCTGTAAAATGAGGGTGTTGGTCTTGTCCTTTAAGGACCTTTCAGCTCCAGATTTATAATCTAATCATCCTTTAGAACCAGCTACAGTAGAATGTTCAACCTAGAATCAGAAAGACCTGAGTTCAAATTCAGTTTTAGACATATCCTGTCATTGTAATCCTGAACAATACACTTAATCTGTTCACCTCAGTTTATTCAACTGTGAAATGGGGATAACACAGCACCAGGTTGTGTGAGGATCAAATAAGAGAGTATTTGTAAAGGACTAACTATGGAGACACTTAAATGTAAAACTCTTTGCTTCACAATTAGTTTTTGCCTTAAGATCTACACACAAAATTGTCTGTTTTGACAAGTATGCAGGTATTTATTAGTTGTTGTATTTTACACCATCTTGAGGGAAAACTAGTAGGTATAAATTGAAAAAGAATTGTTTTTTTGAAAAATGAAAATCTTTACAATTTTGCACTTTGCATTGTAATTATAATTGACATTTGTATAATATTTTAAAATTTACCAAGTCAGTCAGTAACTATTAAGTTCCTACTACCTTCCAGACACGGTGCAAAAGGCTCGGGACATAAATGTGAAAAATAAAAGTCCCTGCCTTCAAGGAATTTACAATGTAGGAGGAAGACAACATACAAAAGGAAACTAAATAGGCAGTGAAAGAGTAGATACTGGAATAGGGATGACTAGCTTAAGTGCTCTCTATCCATGGTAGTTCTGGTTGGAGCTCTCTGCCCACCAACTACTCTTTACTCAGATGAGTCACTGGGGCTAATGATCTGTGAGTTTCAGGGTTCATGTGACCTTACAATATAAAGAAGTTCCTTGGGTGGGTCCAATGGGAAAGTCCTAAGGATTGAAGCCTAAAGTGCTTATGTATACAAAATACAAACAAATATTACTTGTACCCGCCAAGTATGCAAATATTATTATCCATTTTTTTAAATGACCACATTTCACAGAGTTTAAGTGACTTTGCTCAGTTACATAGTTACTCTAGTGTTAGAATTAGGTATCAAACCAAACCTTCTGACTCAAGTCTGAAATTCATTGTTTATATATGGCACATCATAATGTAATTAGACTGTTTTAGAAGGAAAAAAGTGGAGGAGGTAAAGCATGTATTTTTAAAATTCGTATTTATGTGAGCCAACACTGGAATACAAATGCAAGCAAGGTTGTATCCTGAGTTCCTTCTGAATGGAAGTTTGCAGCCTTATCTTTATTTATTTATTTTGTGGGCTATCTTTGAATTCTGTCCATTGGAATTTCATTTTCTGTGTTCAGCAATATGGGTAATTTTGTTATATTATTGCCTTTGTTCTGGTGTTGAAATGTTTCTGTTTTGTTTTTGGTCATATTGTGTTCTATTGAGAGTTCTGTGTTTCTTAGATTATTTCTGTGTATTCTGTCTTTGAGATCAGTATGCTTTGCTTTCTTAGCATGTTATCATTTAATATTCTTGAGGTTATTTTCTTCTCTTCTAGGTTGTACTTTATTTCTGTGAATTTTTATTCCCAGTCTGTGGTTATCTCTTTTGTTTCTTTGGTAAAGTTTGCCATTGCAGATTAGATTTTTTTCTGTTTTGTTCATTATTTTTGCTTTCCAGGACAAAAATTACATACTCATGATTTTCATTCTCTTTCAGACCACTGAGGAACAGTATGTTCTGGTTCCATGGTCTCTTTAAATTCCACAGAGTTCTCTGTCTCATCAAGCATTATTTTACTTTCCTCTTTTTTGTATTATTTATTCATAGATGTCTGAATTCATCTACTAGATGTGGAGGCCATTTTTCTTTTTGTTGTTAATATTTTTCCTATTGATTTATTTGTTTGTTGAAAGTCTGAGTTTTCTGCCACAAATCTTGGATACTTTCAGTAGTTTTTCTTTCATTTTCCTTACAGTCACTTCCTGACTCTCTCTTCTGATGGTGATTTTTTTGGAGTCTGGCTATCAAAAGGTCTCAGCTTCCTCCTGCACTCAGCATTTCACAGTTCAGCAGCCCACGTCTATACCCAAATGAACTTTTTGGGTAATCAGAACTAACTCTTGCTGAATGCTGTATTCATTCAATCTGATTTAGTGAAATGCTGTGTAGACACATGCACACACACATGCAAGAACACACTGATACCCTATTCCTCACACTCATCCCATGCCTTCCTATCTTGATGACCTGTCTCCATCCCTCTGTTCCTTAATTCTTTAGCTCAGCACTATCACTACTACAGAGCTTTGCAGCACTGGTGCTTCTGGGTTACTACTTCCTTGCAGGCTTTTGCTCCTGAAAGACTATGTCCAATGTGGCTGTTGAGACCTGAGCAGATTGTAAAGGACTTTAAGTGAGGTATACCGGTATAAAAGCAAAAAAGGATGGAACTTTTATTTCTACAAAAATTTATGCTGATCTTGTATTTGTAATTGTAAAAATAAATAAATAAATGAAAAGTATAGATTTAATTCTTTTCATAAAGAAAAAAAATATAAAGAAAAACAGCAATGTGGCCTTCAGAGATGGTTCCTTTGGGGTCATAGGGAGATAAATTTAACTATATGTTAAGAATTGAAATGTGTTATTGACCACTATCTAGAATGGCTCATTAGTGCTGTTAAAAGACTATAATAAATCATAAAATCTAGATTAAAGAAAATGTTTTAAAAGTAACTAGCCATTATTCCAGATTTAAAATAAATACCTAAAATATTTTTTTCAAGTTCCAATTTTTATGAGATTTTAGAATCATAGATTGTTATTTAATTCATGTCCTTGCAAAGACTGAGGCTGAGACAGATTGGATGACTTGTTAAAATACATATAGGTTTTGAATTATAAGTGGAACTCGTGTTTTATGATTCCCAATATTGTATTCTTTCCGTTTTCTACCTTTTGCTGCTGAGATCATTTGTTCCAGGTTTAAGAAATTATGAATCTCAGGGATAAGCTCTCTTCTAAAATTATTAATTACATGCACTTAGGAATCTTAAAATACTAAATGGAAATGTACTTATTAACATTAAAACACAAAATAAAAGAAACTAGGGGAAATAGCATTAGACTTTTATAATGATAGTGATAATTTCATGTTTGCAGTAAATCCTTATTTAGCCAGCTATGAGAATGATAATACTGGATCCTTTTTTTTTTTTTTCCTATCTTATCATAATGACTATTGAATCTCAATTTGTGCTTCCTAGTTTTCAATTTTACTTGATATTGTTTCTTATCATTTCAAATTGTCCATTTAAAGGAATCTCTCAGAAAAAAAATGTATTTATTGAGAAATTTGAAATCTTCCTGAATTCTATATTCTGTATAATTTCCCACCTCAAGTTCTTCCCCATTAACTATGTGTTGGTAATGTTCTTATTTAATAGTAATTTTCTAAATTTTATATCAGCAATGCAGATTTGATCACATATTTCATGTACTATCCTCACTCTTCATCTTTTCTCCATTTTTAACCTTACCATAATTGTCTTGGGTTTGTTCTTTTGTTCCTCAAATAAAAACCATGAAACCAGAATTTTTCCTTAACTCATCAGAAAAATTTCTAAAACACTGGGTAGATTTATCTTTAATATGTAGAATATAAGTTGTCTTGATGACTGTTTTCATTTTGTCTTTATTTCCTGAGATATCACCTAGCTCAAAGCCATGCACATGATATGCACTTACAAAACATTCTTTAGATTGCATAAAACTATTATCCAAAGTACTTTTCTTGTATTTTTCTTAACTTGGGATCTGTGAACTTTAAAAAAAATTGCAAAAGTTAGATTTTAGTAAAATTGGTTTCTTTTATAATCCTGTAATGTATTTTATGCATTCTAAAATATTATTGAGGAAGAATGTTTGAGATTACCTGACTGCCACAAGAACTCATAACCCCAAAAAGGGTAATATTTCCTGCTCTAGATGCAAAAAAATTATTTTAATACACATGTGCTACTACCTTATAATATGAAATAATAAAATGGTAATTATCTGTATTACAAAAAGAATTCTCTTTGTAAAAGATTCACTACAAGATTATTTTAAATAATGAGCTTATAAGTTATTTTTGGAATATTATAAAGTATTCAGGAAGAAAATTAAAGTTTACTATCAGATATCAGAAAATGCCACAACATTTGTGTAGATGATACCTGGGGAAAAGTGGAAGGGGAGGGAAGGAATCTTGTATTTGCATAGTATTTAATACTCTTTAAAATTTTTAATCATATATCTCATTTGCTCCTTCTCAAACCCATGAACTTGGTAGATCAAATTTTATAACAGAAGAAATTGCCATAGAAAAGATTAGTGAGTTATCAAGCTCAGATCATTAGACCTCAGGTTTACTGTTCCTAGTTTGAAAATCTTTTCTAGTAAGCCATGGTTGGTGCTTACCAGCTTCTGTGTCTTGTTCTCTATTGTTTTTCATTTCCTTTTATTTTATACTGGTTCATTTTAGCTTTAAAAATCTCTTAGTTACATCACTACAAATTTGTGATCTCAGCTACAATAACTGGTTGAAGGGATGAAAATACAGTCTTTGATGAGCTTGTTAGATGAGTGTTTTATGATGTGTCATAGTCTTTTTAGCTTAGATCCATTTCCTGATCAGAATGAGAATTATATTGACTATCAGGCTCCTTTGTTTGAAAAATCCTCCTCTGAAGGAAAGGGCCCCACATGTGCAAGAATGTTTGTGGCAGCCCTTTTTGTAGTGGCTAGAAACTGGAAACTGAATAGATGCCCTTCAATTGGAGAATGGCTGAATAAATTATGGTATATGAATATTATGGAATATTATTGCTCTGTAAGAAATGACCAGCAGGATGATTTCAGAGAGGCCTGGAGAGACTTGCATGAACTGATGCTGAGTGAAACGAGCAGAACCAGGAGATCATTATACACGGCAACAACAATACTATATGATGATCAATTCTGATGGACATGGCTCCCTTCAACAATGAAATGTTTCAAACCACTTCCAATTGTTCACTCAAGAAAGCCATATACACCCAGAGAGAGGGATGTGAAATGTGGACCACAACATAACATTCTCATACTCTTGATTGATGTTTGCTTACATTGTGTTTCCTTTATCTGATATGTCTTTTATGTAGATACGATTTTTCTTGCACAACAATGATAAGGTTGGAAATATGTATACATATATTCGATTTGCCAAGTATTTTAACATAATTAACATGTAGTGGATATCCTGCCATCTAGGGGAGGGGTGGGGAGTTGGGGGGAAAAATCTGTAACAGAAAGCTATGTAAGGGTTAATGTTGAAAAATTACCCATACATATGCTTTGCAAATAAAATAAAATTTTAAAAAAAGTAAGAAAGAAAAATCCTCCTGAAATCACTCAGTTCTAGTCCCATGAAAAATGAACTTCAGAATTGTCCTTCTAATTCATTCCCATAGACTTGAGTTTCCTATTACATTTGAAAAAGTTCTTTTCTTAACATTGAGCTCCAGTTGGAGTATTATAATTGGCTGGCATGGTCAAATAGTGTAACATGAATAGAGTTAAAATATTAAAATCTTTTCAAACAAACCAAAGACAATTTAGCCTTCAAGGAAACAAAAAATTTAAAGATTTTCTTTAAAATTTGTACTAATTTGGCATTTTACTGATATTAAGAATTGCTGACCTGGAAAGGAATTTAAGAGAGGTCATCCAGTCCATGAGGATATGATCATTACATTACTCCATTACCAATTCACCCCTGATATTTTATTTATTGTGCATTTCTTAAGTACTATTAAGATGAAATTCTCCTTTGGAAAACTCCACTTTCTTCAAGGTTAGATTCAATGAAGCTGCAGTGAACTGAGTGATGATTTAGGAAGAAGAAAGAATGTAGAATATATCTGGGTCTTAATAATGAGGACTGACTGATTTGCAAAGGTGACTAATATTCTTTAATATTCTATTCTTCTTACTTTAAATGAAGGTTGCTTTAATTGTGTTAAACACCATATCATTTTTGTAAATTTAATTAACAGCAGCATATTAGAAATGCATTCATAGTGAAATAATGTTCATATCCTTATATATATATATCTCAGATGACATTTTAAAGTCCTTTTTAACTTGTCTACTGCTGCTGAATATCCTTGGAGTTGAGAATTTTTATAGAATTTGCATTGGAGTTTTGAAAATTGTTTTGAAGGTTAACAGATAAGTTAATATGCACCAATGCACAGTAAGGAAACCTTTCTTTTCATTTTTTTTTTTTTTTCTACTAGTATTGGTTGGTTTGGAAAGGTAACCTTAAATTTTCTTTCTACTGTTCAGTAGAGTAGCTATAATTTCCATGGAAAAGTATCAATTAGGAGCAGTCATGGAGGATCTCCAATTAAAATACTTCTTTTAATTTTCCCCTTCTGTTGATCTTCCTCTCCCCCTCCTCTCTCCCCCCCCCTCACCCCCAAGCACACTTTATATAGTCCATGTATCTCTCTCTTTTCTCGTTCATTGTTCTGGTCACTTTGTCTTTTTCTGTTTGCTTTGTAACCTGATTTGTGTCTGAAGAATTTTAGAGGAGAAATACTTTCATCCATTTCTAAAATTAACTGTACATATATCAACACACATTACTTAATTTCAGAAAAAAGTAGTACAAACAAAAAAAATATGCTAGTAAAATAGTATAACTTTTCTTCCTCTGGTTTATACAAACTGAATATATGAGATTTTATGATTTATGTATTGTTAAATTAGGAAGTGATTATTCATTTAAAAAGGGTTTTACTTTTCACAGTATGCAGAATAAAATTCCCCTACTTAGGAAAATCTGGAATACTTTTAATTTATTAATAGGTTCCCTAAAATCAACTTATATAATCTTTTCTGGAGCATTATTAAGCTCAGGGGGAAAATTTACTTTATATTTCATTGATTACAAGAAAAGTACATTTTATGTACTTTAAAAAAAGTACATAAAAACATTAACAAAAATTGGAAGAGAATTTGAAGCTTTATAATTGTATTGTTATTTTTCTTCTTTTTGTAAAGCTGTTTATATTTACTTTTTAAATAGAGAAAATAGCAACTCTAATTTTATTTCATTTCTTTAGAAATCCAGCATGCAAATCCCTTAACTTGTTTTTAACATAAGAATATACTAGATAACAATATATACTTCAAAGCAAAGGAATAGATAGTTTTCCAGATTTGCCAAAGTACCATTTCTATAATTTGCAAAATAAAATTGTCTTTATAAAATTTTATTGGTAGTCCTTGATCTGTTAGTCTCTCCATTCTAATTTTCTGTTATTAGGGTATTGTGAACAGACAGTTAAAGATTTTGAGGTAGCCTAAAATTTGGCATATAAGCTTTTAGATACTTTAACAAAATTTTAACTACTCAGCTGTTTTTGAAGTTGTAGGAAATGCAGAATAAAAAACATTTTCTTTGGTTAAACAGATAGGAGTATTTTTTTTCCATTTGTCTTTTCCCAATTAGATTTACAAAACAAATTTTATCCTCTTAGAAAAGATTGAAATATGTCTGTTCCCATATTCCAGTTGCCACAAGTTCTTGCCTCAAAACTTTCCTTTTAACTAGTGTCTAAAACTTAGTAAAAATCCCACCCACATCTCTTCCTACTTCTAGCTTTGTGTGTTTTCATTTTTCCAGTATAGTTACATTGTTACTGTTTTAAATTACAGCTTTTCCATTTTGGCTTTTTCCTTAACTCTCTCTCCCGAGATTTTTACCTTTTCCTCAGTTTAGCTAAAGGATTTTCCCTTTTGGAAAAGAGCAGGATTCCTATTGAAGTTTTGCTAAAGGGAGTCTTGTAAAAATGTCATTGAAATTGTTCAAAACTAAAAATGTCTGCAGTGGGAACAGCACTACATCATGATGGGCAATGACTTAATAGAGTATTTTTGTGAATTTACACAGATGTTAGCTTAAGTACTTTCACATTCTGCTTTTAACCCACCATCATTTGCATGGTAAAAACTTTTACTACTATTGGCTCATAAAGGTGTTTGTGGGTTTTTATCTCTCTTCAACTGTTCTTTTTTTCTAAAGTTATTTCCTGAAAGCCTGGTATAGAAGCATTACCCCTTGCAGGAAGTGCAAATGGCCTGCTAGAAATCTTCATCCTTTTCATAAACTGAAGATAAAGCTCGATCTAGACGAGATTTTTGGGTGCTGCTAACATTTTCTGAGATCTGGGGGAAAAGGGTAATAACATGACACCAGCCCTTAAACAGCAACATCTGCTGTGGTTCAAAGCCACACAAAGAAAGCTGCTTAAGCAGTAGAATGCTTTCAGCTACCCAGACAAGTGTGGCTTGACTGCAAAGGCTGCAAAAGTTGAAGAAAATTCAGTTTAGAGAAATCGTCGAAAGCTGTTTGATGGAAAATGAGCAACTTTAAAAGGCAGAAAGGTCTCTGTCCTGCAGGTTATCAAAGATCTCTATCAGAACCCACTGATGATGCTATAGGAAGTGGAACTAGTTTTAAAAATCATCAATGGTGCCGTCCAGCAAAAAGTAAGAAGAGGACTTATGAGTATACCGATTCTGATTTGGGGAAATCACTGGGTGCTTATAGGTGGCAAACACATCCCAGTCTTCGGTGGAAAGGGAGCAAAAGAAAGAGATCACAGAGTCAAAGAAGTGTTCATGGCAAGTCACAGATCTTTGAGGGCCTCCTGAAAACAGTCCACAGCAATGTTTGTTCTGATGATGTTTGTGGAACACCAACAGCGAACCAAAGTGGCGGCACCAGGTCATTTCGGGTTCCCTTCACCAGATCACTTTCTGAACCTGCACCCCATTGCAGTAGCAGACTTGCAAGGTCACTTCTGAATTCAGGAAGGTCAGAAAATTCAGAGCAAGAAGGATATTTCACTCGTGGTCTTTTTTCTACTCTGTCCAGTGGCTTCTCCCGAATGCTGAGTCTAAAAGGAGAACCCAGCAGTGAGCCAATAAAAGAAGGTATACTGTGATAAACAGGGGAAAACAAGGGCAGACTGAAATTACTGTAAATAAGCTTAGACATTAAAGATGGGGAAAAGAGGGGAGAACTATCTTCGAATATCTAATGTCAACGTCACTGAAATAGTTATAAGGCTTGTTTTGCTTGACTCTTAGGGTCAGGTAGGAATGATGATCCAAACAAATTCCTTCTTGATATAAGAAAGATAACTGTTAGAGGTATTCACAAATGAAGCTGATTTAGTTCTCCATTAGTGGAGGTCTTAAGACTGAATGACTTTGGAAATTTATAGAGGAAATTTTTGCCTTAGATATAAAAAGAAAACAAATGACCTTTTAGTCCCTTCCAAGTCTGAGATTGCATGACTGAATTTGCTTCTTAAATAACAAATTATCTTGTAACTTAGTTAGACCTTTTAAACAGTAGATCAATAATTGATTTCAAATTGCTGTGTTTATCTTTCAATAAATAACTAATAGTAGAATATTGAAGACATTTTAATAAGCTCACCAGTTTTAAATTAAGGAATATTTTCTCTTCAAATTGGGATACTGCAGAGTTATATTAGTGAAGTGGGTTGGGGAGCCCTGGTTTAAAAAAAAAATCCCTATCAAAATTTTAACATATCAAAGTATGCCACATATTAAATGCATTTTAAGAGTAGAAGGGAACAAATATTTTTTGGACAACTCTAAGAATTTATGATTTTATTTTAGATTGTTACTTCTTAAAAGATTTGTAATTACCATAGTATTACCCCCCCCCAAATTTTGTACTCAAGTACTTAGTTTCTCCCATTAATTTTTAAAAATAAAGAAATTATTTTGCAGAAGGTCATGTATTTCTGAATAATATTTGGAATGCTCAAAAACTTTATCATTTTGCTTAAATCTTATAAAATTAACTTTTGAACCATATGAAATAGAATATAGAACACTATGTGGGAGGTGTTACATCTTTTTTTTTTCAATCAACATATGCACTCATTTATTTGTTTTTCAACATACATTTCTTTATGTATCATGTTGGGAGAAAAAAAATCAGAGCAAAAAAATCAGGAAAAACCATGAGAGAGGTTAAAAAAAAACCAGAAAAAAAGAAGTGAACATAGCATGTGTTAATTTACATTCAGTTTCCGTAGTTCTTTTTTTTTGTGTGTTACATCTTTGAATTTCATGATAGATAGCTGTGACAGATAAAAGCACATTTTTCTCTTAGGTTCAGATAATAGAACCAATTCAGATCATTCTTTTATCTGTATATAATACTTTACATATTTCATAAAATGTGTTATTTTACTGATGATGAATATTTTAAAGTCCCAGAGGAAAAATTTTTTAAACTTTTTATCTGACTTCCTCTGAATTAGCAGATGTTATTCAAGCTAACTACTTCAAGCAGAAGTGAGCTGAGATATTTAAAAAATCTGTGATGGTTGTTGAGAACATTGAAATTTTGATAATACCTCAATCCAATTGAATTATGGTTGGTCAAGATGTTAGCCATAAAGGAATTTCAGCATGTTAATTTTCATTTCAATGGCCTCATAATCTCTGGGTTATATAATTGAAAAAATTGGCATTCCCATAATTTCCTTCTAAAAGACACATGTAGAAGCAGACAGCAGAATGACATTTCAATTATTAAATGATTTTCCATATGTGTGTGTATGTGTGTATGATTGTAATTCTAAGAAGAATATTCCTTATTTTGGGGATAACAGTGACAATTTTTCTACCTTATTCGTTGTTTGAGGTCTCTTCATACAGTGAGTTTTGGTCCAATGTCATTCTCTCCCTCTCTAAAAATTGTAAGTCATAACTAAGGAAAATTCTGTCATAGTTCATGGTTTTCTCTTTAATATTAAATATATTTTTAAAACATCAAATATTTCTTATAATTTTTCCTTTATAACTTAGTCTAGAGGATATTATAGTGCTCAGAATGAAGGATATTCAGGGAGCAATTAAAAATTAGAGTTTCTTTATTTGTGACACATTTATTTTGTCATAGAAATGACACTTGCTTTCTGTAAGCTATATTAATTACATAATGTAGTTGCAAATTTGTATAAATCTGCAGTTTTCTTGAAGGCTGAACAGATTCAGCATTTAATATTATTTACTTAGCAGTTAGTTAATAAGTCTGTAAACATTTAGTAAGAGTTTCCTATGTGCCATTTTCTGTGATAAGAGCTGAGAATACAAAAAGAGGCTAAGGGCAGTCACTGCCCTCTAGGAGCTTAAATTCTACTATGGGGAGACAATAAGGAAATATACATGTACAAACAAGATATATACAGAATAATTAGGAAGTAAATAAGATAAAGGAGACACTAGAATTGAGAGGGATTGGGAAAAGTATTCTATAGATGTTAAGTTTTAGTTGGAAGTTAAAAGAAGCCAGGGAAGCCGGTAGATGGAGATGAGGAAGGAGAACATTACAGATTTAGGGACTTCCAGAGGAAATGCCCAACACTGACAGATAGAGTGTCTTGTTCATGGGACATCAGGGAGGCCAGTGTTATTGGAATGAGTGTGTGGTAGGGAGTTAAATATAAAAAGATTACAAAGGTAAGAATGGGTTAGGTTATGAAGGGCTTTCAATGCCAGAAAATTTTGTATTTGATCCTAGAGACAATAGGGAAACACCACATATTGAGTAAGGAAGAAACATAGTTGGACTTGTGCTTTAGATAAATCACTTTATTATCTAAATGGAGGATGAATTCGAGTGTGGAGAGATTTGAAGCAAGCAGACCTACAAGCAGTCTATTGCAGTAATTTTGGCCTTCAGGGATCCAAGTCTTCACAGAGTGGTAGTTTATGAAAGTCACCAAAGTCTAAGAATCTCTTTCTGCTCAGATTTCAGTGTGATTTAGAAGATGACAGGTATATAATATATATATGTATATATATATATTATATACATATATATATATATAATCTTTATTTCTTCTGAAAATAAGGGAAATTGCTAAATTAAAAAGTTCACATATAGAAAATAAGAAATGTCTGTTAAAACCAAACATTGAGGATGTTAGGTTATTTGCTGTCAATTATTAGTAGATAAGTAAAAGTATTTATTGATTGAATAATTTTGCTGATAACTCTTCATAGTGATGACAAAGTTCCCTACAGAATCAGTAATGATTAATTAAGGCAGTAAGTTTTTATTAAGTAAATTCTATCATACTCTTTGTGTGAATATGGTGAAAGAAAAGAAATATCATAATTTCCAGTGGAAACCATTTAACAGCTTAGTAGACTGAATTCTCTTCAGTACAAAGATTAGAGAAAGCACCAATAGGTACCAAGGGTGTAGACTTTCTTTTTATTGACTCGGGAATAGCCCTATCCTCAAACTAAAGTCTGTAATTATGGGGCAGCTAGGTGGCACAGTGGATAGAGCACCAGCCCTGAAGTCAGGAGGACCTGAGTTCAAATCTGGTCTCAGATACTTAACATTCCCTAGCTGTGTGACCCTGGGCAAGTTACTTAACCTCAATTGCCTCAGCAAAAAGTAAAGTCTGTAATTATACCCATGGTTTAAAACTTTTTGAGATCATGGAAACATCTTTTTTCCCCTCATTTATTGAAAACCTAATCTTTGGTGTGATATTGAAAGCAATGCAAAGGGAAGACGACCTAGAACTCGTGTGATAGATTCAAACATATTAGCTAAATTCTCTTTTAGAAATCTTAAATAGATCTTTTGAAAATAGGTTTAAAATACAGGCCTTCATTTTGCTTTCCTTCTCTGAGATCACTTAAGCTCAGGTATTTTGAAGAATAGAAAGGGGGTGAAAACAATAAATTTTTTGTAATAGTCGCAACTAGAATTGTGTAATGAAACCCTAGACTTGTTCTAAGCATGTTGAAGATATATTCCTTATTGTTACCTAATGTACTACTCCATTCCATTCTACCTGTATTGAATCCTTCTGTTGTCATCTACAAACCATGAATAACAGTTTCATTAAGTATCAGTTATTGTTGATCATATATGATTCCTACAAATATATCCATGTCTTCATCCTCAGAAAACCATCATTTGATCTATCCATCCCTGCTAGCTGAGGTGTTTTGTTTTGTTTTATTTTTTAATCTACTTTCTTTCATGGCTAAATTTTTTGAGAAAGCCGTATACATTTAATGCTTCCCTTTACTCTGTCTTTTTAACTCTCGGCAGTCTGTTGTCTTCATTTAATTGAAACTCTTCTCCCCAAAGTTACTAATGCTCTGTAGTTACCAAATCTCATGGCATTTTCTAAGCATTCTAAACTACTCCACAGCCTTTTGCATTATTGATCATTCTCTTGGCTCTCTTGGTTCTTCTTCTGTCTTCCTGACCATTCCTCAGTTCCCTTGTGGGAGCAGATCCTCATCTGCTCCCGAGGATTCAATTGTCATCTCTATTCAGATGACCTTCACATCCCTTTGTTTAGCTTGAACTATTGCAGTAGCCTGTTGGTTGGTTTCTAGGCTGAACTCTCTCCCCATCCAATTCCATCCTCCACTCAGATGACAAAGTGATCTTATTAAAGCACAGAACTAACTATACCATCCCCTTACTCAGCTTCAGCTCCATCTAGCCATTCCCTTTGTCACTTCTAAAATATAAATCCTCTGACTTTTAAAGCCCTTTGTCATCTTTACATGCATTTTCATGGCTGTCCATCAAGCCTGGAATTCTTTCCCTCCATGTCTCCACTCATAATTTCCTTTTTTTCCTTCGTCTCACCTATCATCTTCAGCAAGAAACAACTCCTGCCTCCCAAACTCTCCCAATTCCCACTCCTTAATGCTACTGCCTTCTCTTTGAGATTATCTCCAACTTGTCCTGTAAATATATTGTTTGTACAAAGCTGTTTGTTTTCTCCCCCATTAGAGAATAAAATTCTTCAGAGCAGGAACTGACTGTTTTTGTCTTTGTATTCTCAGCATTTTGAATAGTCTGCACATTTAATAATGCTTATTAATTGATTGAAGGAACTTTAGAAGTAAACCAGTAAGGGAATGGCTTTCAGTAAACCATTCCATGCCATCATCAATATGAAAAGTAAAAAAAAAAACAAAAAACTCTTGAATAATATTTATGAATATGAATAATATCCAAATATTATTGGGGAAACCTTCTCCCTCTCAGCATATAAGTCACATAAAGCTATTGAAGCATAAAACTAGACTGGTATTGTTGGGAACTACTGTATTTCATAAGGGAGAGAATATGACTACTTGGAAGTTTCTTTAATCAAGTAAAGTAACAAAAGTAGTTAACAATTACCTTATGCCTTAAGATTTATCCATATATATAGTTTAAATTTTATTTATTTATTTATTTATTTTGCTGAGGCAATTGGGGTTGTGATTTGCCCAGGGTCGCACAGCTAGGAAGTGTTAAATGTATGAGGTTAGATTTTAACTCAGATTCTCCTGACTTCAGGGCTAGTGCTCTATCTACTGCACCAACTAGCTGCCCCTATCTTTATTTCTTTACAGAAATTACAGATTTATCATCCTTATAATATTTCTTTAAGTTCTATTATTATCCCCATTTTATAGATCAGGAAACTGAAGCTGACAGAGATTAAGTGACTTGACCAAGAATTCACAAATTCTAGCAAATATTTGGGGGATACCTTTGGTCTACCTTCACTATTCCCAGATAGTGATATGTATGGAAGAATTTGAACTCAGGGCTTCCTGCCACTAAATCCAAAGTTTTTGTTGTTGGTTCATTTCAGCTGTGCCCAACTCTTTGTGACTTACTTTGTAGATGAGGGAACTGAAGCAAACAGGGCTAAGTGACTTGTGCAGGGTCACTCAGCTAGTAAGAATCTCAGGCCAGATTTGTACTCCAGGCTTATCACTCTAACCACCATACCACCTAATTGCTAATATTACCCTTTTACCTTCTTGTATAGTTACAAGGTTTAAATATTGATTCTACACAATTTTGTAGAAAATCCTAAAAATTATTCAAACCCAATTTCTTGTTTCAAAATTTCACTTAAATGATCACTTTTTTAAAATCAACTATACATGGTGGAGTTCATTTTTTATAAGGCCATGTAGATGGTTCCAGTAAGTCAGAATAATATAGAAATGCTTTCATCATTGTTTCTGTCTGATAAAAGGCACAAGTTCAATGTTGCATTCTATTTCCTAGTTTATTCCTAGGAAGTACATTAAATTTGTTATTTCATTAAATGGAATGTCTTTAAGCTTCTCTGACTTAATAAAATTCTCAACTTGAGATTCATGCTTTTCAGGACCATTTAAAATTTTTCAGGGCTCTTATGGTGCATTGGATTAATTTTTGCAATTTGTGAATGTTAGTTCATCTTGACTGTAATGCACTTGAAAGTAAAGAAAATTCTTCAAGAATGTCAATGATTAAAGCAAGGTTTTGCAAGAAATTAATGTTAGCTAATATTTTTGCTAAACCAGAATTAGAACAAGAAAAGTGCATGTATAATTCAGGCTATTTGTGCCATTTAGCAGTGTTAGTTTGTAAACTACATGCTGCTTATCTTGGTCCCAACACTTGACCAATTATAATAGTTTTAATTTGATGTTCTTTTGCTACTTTCTGTTTTGGTTTGGTCTTTACAAAATTAGTGCTAAAAATGATAAATTTTGTCCAGAAATATTTTTAAATGATTAATTTGGATTGATTTTTCCCCCAAGATAGTAATTTGTCAATTGATAATCACACTTGGTAATTTAAACAGTACTGAATGACAATTTTAGGAAAATTTTCTAACAACTTCATAGTTACTCCAGATGGATTGTATTATCAACATCAGAACAAAATACAATTAAATTCACTTTCAAATATTCATTACTAAAAGCCAAAATCATTTAAAGTAGACAATAATTTAGTGGAAATATTTTCTGCTGTGGTTAACACCAGTTCTTTTAAAATAACAAATAACATTGCTGCAGGATCCCATTGAATGGGCATTGACTATATTTGACAATTAGCTTGTAGAATTAAAACTTAACAATTGGCTAGTACAAGCTGGCACCTGCACGGCATTGACTGGTAATGTTTAATTATATTCTTCTTCCCCATTATGACTAGCCTTGTTGAGGGATTTTTCATCAACAGCTGCCACTAAGAAATAAATAAGCGACACTCTTATGTTCATTCAGAAAGGCATTGTAATTTACCAGGTGATTGTAATTGATGGACATATCATATCCTCTATGGTATTATATTTAAGATTACCCTTTTTATGTAGCTCACACTCAATGACTCTATCTTCTCTGTGTTCTTATGAGATTTCCTAAACAGGAAGGCTAAGTGGTTCAATGGATAGAACACTGGGACTGGCATTAAAAAGACCTGAGTTCAAATGTGACCTCAGACATTTACTAGATGTGTGATACTGGACAAGTCACTTAACCTCTGCCTTTCTTAATTTCCATATTTGTAAAATCACCATAATAATAACTACAGAGTTTTTTGAGCATCATATAAAATATTTTGTAAAGTGCTTTGCAAAACTAAAAATGTTATATAAATGCTATCACAATTTTTTACTTATTTGACATAAACATTTATAGCTAGTCTCTGAATTACAAATGCCTGACTTATGAATGAATTGTACCTGTCAGCTTGCACCAATTGCCTTGATTCTTCTTCTCTACCCCCAGTCTGATGGAGTACCCATTGCCATTGTCAGTTGAGGGGGAAATGCAGCTTTCAGAGATTGTGGAGAAGGAAATAGGGAAGGTAGGCCAAAGGCTTACCCCAAATATGTTATAATTTGTGAATTCTTTTATATTACTTTGAAAAATGCAAAGACCTCTAAAAAGATTGTGGGGCTTTCAACAAGTTGTTTCACTCCCCAAATCCATCTGAAATCAGATGAATCGAATGTTTTGGTTGATTGTTTAGATAATCAGCAGGTATCTCAAAGTAGGTCATATAGGATCCATGGGTACTTTGGCAATGGAATGCTTTGAATGAAGCTGGGTTTGGTACTTCAGAGGTGTCAGAACAGCAAGATGATACTGGGATATATATATATATATACTCATTATATTTGCAGATGAGATCAAGCTGGGAGGGATAGCTAATGAAAATGAATGGCGGTCAGGATGCAAAAGGATCTTGACAAATTAAAGAAATGGAGAACATCCAGGAGGGAGAAATGTGAAGGTGATTTCTGGTATCCAAGTTCAGGACTTCACAAGTATAAGATAATGTAAGCATAGGTGGGAAGGGGCTAAGTGAAGTGAAGACAAGGGATTAAGCTTTTATACTTACTATTTTCCAGTCATTCTGATAAATGCTTTTTACAAATATTAGCTCATTTGTTAAAATAGGTCTTTTAGTGAACTTGTAAAGGTTAATATGAACTATGGGAATGGTGTAGCAGCCAAAAAAGCTAATGTGATTTGGGGAATTTATTAATTGGTAATAATTTTCAGAAATAGTGAGGTGATAGGCCTCTATCCTTGTATGACTCTACTTGTAGTATTATCTGTTCTAAATGCCAAGTTTAGCCATCTTGATTAAGGGAAGAATTTGGGGGGCAAGGGGTTATTTACCAGAAAGATGAGGGACCCTAAATCTGGGTCCCTCAAAGCTTGGGAACAAATCCCAAAGAGCTTGGGAAAGAACTTAGACTGAAGAAGAGAAGATTTAGGGGACATGACAGCTGTCTACAGATGTTTCAAGGGCAGTTATTTGGTGAATGGACTAGATTTGTTCTGTTTGTCACCATAGGCCAAAACCAGGAGCAATGAATGGGAGCTGGAAAAAAAAAAAAAGCTAATTGAGGTTTGAGGTCGGGAAGAATTTCCTAAGTTAACAATTAGAACTATCCCAAAGTGGAATCAATTGCTTTAGGAGGTGATTGGTCTCTACTCATTTGAGGTCTTCAAGCACAGGCTGGATAACTATCCAGTCATCTAAAAGGGATGCTAGAGTAGAGGAGGGAGAGAAAGAAGAAGAGAGAAAATAAAAGTATGTGACAAACCCTTAACAATTTGAGGACTTTTCTTGCTGTTTCACAAGCTCATCATCTCCTATGTATCTAATTGTCATCTTTATGCCCCACACCCGGGTGTCTCAGAGCTCCAGTCCTGCATTGAACCTGCCTGTAAGACTTTTTCAATTGTTTGTTCTGTCTACAACTCAATGTAACATGTTCTATATGTAACTCATTCTCCTTCTTCCTAAATTCATTCATCTTTCTTCCAAATTATTAACTTCTCACTCTCCCAGTTTTATTGTTTTTATCTCTGCAACGTCTCTTGCATCTGGCCCCTTCCTTCCATTGCTTGTAGCTGGAGTCTGCCACCTCAGTGCAGGTGTTCTCATCATCTTTCATCTGATCTATCCCAATTTCTTTTAAGTACTTTCCTTCTTCAAAGTCTCTCTCCATTCTGATTTTTTTGTCCACACTGCTGCCAGTGATCAATCAGTCAGTAAACATTTATTAAGTGCCTACTAGTTGCCAAGCATTATACTAAGCTCTGGTGTTACAAAGAGGGTAAAAAAAAAATGGCACCTCTCTAGTGCTTTGGCCGGAGTCAAAGAAGACTTAGATTCAAATTCCACCTCTGTGGTTATTATGAATGCTGGGACCACAGGCAACTTGCTTTTACTAACCTTGCTGAAACTCCATTTCCTCATCATTTTTTTTGAAAATGATGAATTTGTTGTTTCTACTCCATAGCAACTCATATCTGTCCCCTTCACTCTACTCTTATAACCACTTACCTTGTTTGAGCTTCTTTCTCATGCAATAACTTCTAAATTGTTTTTCCTGGTTCAGATTCCTACTCAAACTCTCTGCTCCTTCCCCAGTGCAGTTGCTAAACCAAATCCCCAAAGAACAATCTTATTATGCCATCCCCCACTCAAGAAATCTCTATGGCTCTCTGTAGCTTTGAGAATCAAACACTTCACAATCTCCCTTGAACTCCTTTTATAGGGTTATTCTATATATTATGGTCCTTTCTGCATCCTGCAGTCCTGCCGAGCCAGCAGGCCTTACTGTTTTTCATATGTGCCAATCTATCTTTGGACTCTTTCCTTTGTACTTGTGCCACATCTAGAATCTGCTTTCTCCTCTAGTATCCTTTGTTTCCTTTAAAACTCTGGTCCAGTGAGGGTATGTAAAGCTTTTCTTGATACTCCCAGCTGCTATTCTCCACCCCTTCCCCATTATCAATTAACTTGTATTTTTGTATTTACTTAGAAAAAGATATCTTGTCTCCCTAGAGGAATATAAACTTCTTAGGAAGTTTATATCCCTAAACTTCCCTAGTTTATAGGGAAATTATATCCCTATAGTTTATATCCTAATTGTATCTTTGTATCTCTAAAGCCTGGCACCTAATAAATGCTTGTTCATTAACTGATTTGGTAGAGGCCCCAGAATTTTAGCACCTACTTCACAGGACTGTTACTAAATATTATTTTTGTTATGTATTTGCTATAGAAATAGAAATATTGTTATTAATAATGTTATTCTTTCCCTATGGCCTGATAGACTTTAATTTATTTGCATTCAGGGGTTATTAACTGTTGTTCTCTATTTTATATGAGGTGTAATGACTATCTAAGAAAAATTATATTTTTGCCTAGGTACTCCAAGTTTTCAGTTTGCAAGATGCTGCACATATACAAATAATGGATATTAATTACAAGAAGAAGCAAGAGTATTTAAGGTCTAGCAACCTGATTTTATGGCTAGACTATCTTTTTCTATCCTTTTGTAAATAGAAACCCATGACTCAATTTACCATTTAATTAACCAAATTTGGACATTCCCTCAAAGAAATACAAAGAAATGTGTATTCCCTTTTTTGCTAGTCCCAGCAGATGTTGTCCAATACCAGCATGAACAGTGATTGTCCTTGACATGCATATTCACCATCTGTTGCATTAAAGCTGCAATTGAGTCTTTGATCCATCAGTTTGGATACTTAAATTTTATTTCCTCTTTTGTTAGAAGTTATAAAAAACAGCAAATGAAGCATTTAAATTATTTTTAATATTTTAAGTGCTTTGAAAAATATAATTCTGCTTTCATTTTGAATCACATAATAAATTAATAAAACAGATGAATTATATTTTTATATAAACGTTCTCAAAGCATTTCAGAATGAATTTTACTAGTGCATAAATTTATTTTCTGAAAAATAGATTTGAGATTATTTACACAATGCAAAATTTCATGACTTTCACCGAGAAAAAAGGATTAATTATGGAATAAAGAAGCTAGGCTAAATTTAATAATTAAAAAAACAAACCTCACTTTTAGGTCAGTTGGCTGGACTCTTTTCCTCTGATTATACCCAGTTTTGGAGAAAGCTAGTTCAAACTCATATGGACTGTTATTTTTAATTGCTCTTAATCTTAAAATATTCTCAAGTATAATCAGGTAAACAGATCCACACATTTCAGTTTATTCCTCTTGCTTAATTTGGATCAAAAATACCATGAAGTTATGCTTTAAGTAAATATGCTCATTACTTCTTTCTCTAATGGTTCAACCATCAACTTTCATTATTTTCATGAAGTTATTTACCTTCAGAGAAATATCACAAAGAAATTGGAAAAATTATGTGCCTTGAATTCAGTGTGATTCCTGGTACATGACTGTTTTTGATAATCTGTTGCTTTTCTTCTGTTGTCCTTGTCAGTTTTCTGTCAGAAACACAAAATGACTATGACTAAAAATTCTAAATCCCTAAATGATTACATGAATGTTTTTTAGAATAGCTAATATCCCCAGTGACTTTATAGTGAAGTGGGAAAATGTGTCTGCACCCTGGCTCTTCCTGTACTAATAACTTCTGAACCTAGCTGTCTTCATCTATAAAATTAGTTAGAATAGATGGACCTGTACATTCCCTTCCAGCTGTAAATCAGTCCTATGAAATATAATTTCTTAGTGTACTTATTGACCTCCACAATACTATACCATCTTCTCTTAGAACTGTGGGAAACATCCGTCTAGAGACAGAGCCATTGATGCTGGACTGGCAGAAGTGTCACATTTATTTTTCTAAGCTGTCCCTTAAATATGCATGACCAACATTCTACTCCTTAGAAAAGGCCTTGTCTCTCCTGAGGCACATAACTCCGGCAGTCAGATAAGAGGCATGGTACTAAAAGATTAGTAATTACCTTTCCCCCTAGATTTCCATGGCACTTTTATAATTTGCTCCTTTGTAATGCATTTATCATGTATTATTGTGTCAATGTGCATATCTTCATCACCCTATTCATCTGTAAACTCCATGAGGGCAAGGATCATGTCTTATCTAAACTTTGTATGTCCCCTGAGCCACAATGCTCTGAGAATACTGGATGTTTAATAAAGGTTTATGGAACTGAATTGTAAATTTTTTTTCCTTGTCTCAGCACTTGCTGTTAAACATATTGTCAAAAATACATTTTCAAAAAATAGAAGACTCTGGACTATTTATCTGGGTTTGAAGTTGATCATGTAAGAACCAGGAAAAAGTTCCTATTATTCACCCATAGCTTACTCATTTAGCCAAATGTCATGTTTAAATGATGAGAAAAAAGTAGGTTTTATTTGCCTGCTTATAACCTATAAAAACCAGAATACCTAAGTTCTTTAGTCTTCAGTGTGTTTAGAATTCAGATGGGATGATTAATATATTCCATTGTTTGAACCTGTAGGGTATGCCCTGCATTAAAATACATTTAACTTCTCTCTCTTACTAGGGAACCAGAATTAAATGGTTCAGTGGCTTTTTATAGTGACCTTCTAAATCTTTATGTAAATGGGTTCTCCTCTACCACCTCCCATCTCTTAACATCCCATTTCATCTCTCTCGTCTCTCTGTCTCTGTCTCTCTCTCTGTGTGTCTGTGTGTCTCTGTCCCTCTCTGTCTCTCTCTCTCTGCCTCCCCCTCCTTCCCCCATTCCCCATCCCCTCTCTCATTTCCTTTGTTAAAGTATTTTTTTAAATGCTTTTTATGTGTGGTTACAATGTGGCATCTTACTCTTATAGTAAACAGCCCATTACATTGCTGCTGCACTCACCATAACAAATTCAGACTGAAAATGGTTAGCTGTTTTTCTGCTTAAATAAAACATAATTTGTTGTTTAGCATGTCTTTGTGATTTGGGAAAATCTATATATTAGGGTCATGTTAAGTCAAGACTAATGATGTTTTGTTCTTTTCCATTCTTTTTAGATACTCATATTTATATGTACATAATATTATGGGAATCCTTTGTGGCTAGTTCATTAATGTTTTCCATTTCTTTAGTAGATATGTACTTCAGAATTGTGTTATTTGAAGTTATTTAAGATCAATCAGTCAACTAGCATTTATTAAATGCCTACTATATGCTAGACACTGTGCTAAATACTAGGAACACAAAGGAAAGTCAAAAAAAGAAAAGAAATAAAAAGAAAATCCATACTGTCAAAGAGTTCACAGTCTAGTGTGGATAACAACCTGGGGGGAAAAAACAGTATGAACAAGATATATGCAAAATAAATTGGAGATAATCTCAGAAAGAAGACATCAAAATTGGGGAGAACTGAAAAACACTTCTTACAGTTATCTGAGACTTGAAGGAAGTCAAGGAAATGAGTTGGTAGAAAATAGAGAAAAAGCAGTCTCCCTTACATGCTTGTGCTAAATGGATTTTGTTTTGTTGGTGAATCCAAGTATTCCTGTGAATGTGTTAGTAGCATTTTTATTATCATTTTATAATTAGTAGCATTTTTATTATCACTAAATAGTTTTTTGACTGACAGATTAAGATGACATTCAGTAATCTTTGATGCCATAATAATGATGATGATACCTGACATTGATATAGTACTTTAAAACTTCAGGTTTTTTTTTTAAACAATGTAGCATCTCCTTGGAACCTCCCAACAGCCCTGAGAAAGAGACAGTTATTTACTACAATTTGTTGATGAGGAAACTGTGGCTCAGAGAGATTGAATGATTTGTCTTTAGTCACTCAGTGTCAGAGGTTGGATTTGAATTAAGATCTTGGCGAATTTTAGTCTAGTCTAGACTGGTACCCAAGAGAACTAGAGACACTAAAAAGCATTTTTCTCCAAATCCAATTTTGAATAGACTTTAAAAAATTAATTCTAAAAAAACCTTAAAAAATTAATTTAAAGAAATTTAAATTCCTTAACATTAAGGAAGGTTTTGAACATGAAATGTGAATCCACTGTAGTGAACTTCTGTTCATTTCAACATTTATTCAGTGTCTAATATGTACCAGATCCCATGTTCCATGTTGAAGATACCTAAAGAAATATAAAAGAAACTTGTTATTGGGAGGATGAGGTATTGTGGAGGAGAAAAGAACCAACTTCTATGCAAATACATATCTACCAGATAAATTTGTGTGTGTGTGTGTATAGAGATATTTATCTCTATATTTATATTGGGGGGAGTAGAGAGTGCAGAAAGCATGAACAACTAGAGAAATTAGGAAATAGACTGAGTTGTGATTTGATGGAAGCAAGGAATCCTGTGAAGCAGAGGTGAGAAGGAAGGTTTCCCAGTTATACAAAGACAGATAGAGGTTAATATGTTGGTATGGTGAATGTTAAGTAGACTATTTTGGATGGAATGTTGAGCATAAATGAAAGCAAGATGAAGGCATTTTTGCTTAGATTCTAGATATAGAAGTGGGAGGTACCTCAGAGGCCATCTACTGTATCCCCTTCATTTTATAGCCAAGGAAACTGAAACCCAGAGAATTTGTGACTTGGCTAACGTCACAAAGTGTTAGAAGTAAATTTTAAATCCAGATCCTCTAACTCCAGATCCATCTCTTTCCACAGTGCTGTTCTGCCTTCATAAGTAAGAACCGTATCTCAAAAATCTTTAGATGTGGGGCAGCTAGGTGGTACAGTGGATAGAGCACCAGCCCTGAAGTCAGGAGGACCCGAGTTCAAATCTGGCCTCAGACACTTAACATTCCCTAGCTGTGTGACCCTGAGCAAGTCACTTAACCCCAATTGCCCCAGGCCCCCCCCCAAAAAGAAATTTTTTTTAGATGCTAAATAAATTAGAAAGTAACTGAAAATTCTTAAGCAGGGAAATAGTAAGCCTTCTGCCTTAGTAATTTTATTTTAACAGGAATGTGGAGGATGGGTTGGAGAAAGGGGATGCTGGAGCCCATGTAGGCTATTGCAGTAGTTTAGTTAAGAAATGATATATTCAATGTGGAGCATGTTGAACTTGGAATATTTATTGGACATCCAGATGGAGATGTCTAATAGGTAATTGGTGATGGAGGACTGAAGCTCAGGAGAGAGATTGAGACTGGATATGTGGCTGCCTAGATATGAATTGACCCATTGGTAACTGATGAGGTTGCTAAGAGAGCATATGGAAGGAAGAGAAGAGAACCTAGGATAGAGCCTTGTAGCATTCCCACACTTGGGCTAGAATCTGCATCATTGGATTGGTACCTTCTATGCAATCAAAGATCTATTGGAGTACAAGTAGTTAAATCACAGGTTACTACCAAGTTTTCCTAAATGTATAAAACCTAGTTCTTTGGAAAACGGCAATAAAATACGGTGTTATATTCTCTACGAGAGCACCTTGAGCTTTGCTCTATAGAGTTTAATGTTGCCCATTGTTATGACTAACTTGGTTATTATTCCCACTATTTTATTTTTTATAAATGGTTTCCTAATCCAAAAATAATGAACTGATGGTTGGATATCTTAAATCACATTTCATTCTTTTGTGCCTAAACATATCATTATATAATTGTGATACTTTTTCTTTTTTGCAGCCAAGCATAGGTATTTGTCTTAAACTTATACATTGCATAGATAATGGTTTCCTATTCCAATTACCAAAAATATGAATCTTCATTAGAGACATACATATTTTAGTTTGATGTGATACTTAGTGCATTTCTTATTAGAATTACTATAGCCTGATTATAAATGAGCCTAGTATAACAACAGGAACAATAACAACAACAACAACAATACTACATTTAAAGAGTGACTATAATTTTTTTATCTCCCTAAGATAATTTCTGGTTATTTTCTCACACTCTGGGCCAGAGTCCCTTTGTTGAGGAATTGAGGAGAATAGTAGGATGAGTAATGCCTCTGAATCTATTATTATGAAATCGTATCCATCTGAATACAGGTTCTTAGTGACTGAGCTTTTAGTCAGTAAACCACAGGCATTTTTCCTATCATTCACATAGGGAATTTTCAATTCCAGGTCTTGTAATCTCCTTTCCCATTCTCCACCCACCACTTTCTGGATTTAGTGCTGATGTTTTATTTAATTAACTTTGAGTAAAAAAGCAATCTTATCCAGTTGAAGCATTTTCAGAAATTGTTTTATGAACAGGAAGATATTTTGAAGTTTAAGGGATTGGAATTCAATTATATTTGTGTTGGAAGATAACCATAACCTTGGGGAAAATGCAAAGTATATTATATTTCTTAGTGTGTGGCTTATTGTACTGGAGAAAAGTGGTATCTGTTGGTTAGAACAGAGGAGTGACTGTCAGCATTTGTGGGTTTTATTCCCAGATCTACATTTGAGGGATAGGGTTTATGTTTTGTGAATGATCTGTACAGTACTATCAACATTATTTATGATTAATAAGCATTAGTTCAACCAAAATCTGACACTCTGCAGCAGGATTACATAGGGCATACAATTTTTCCTTTGTATAGTAGATTTGTGAAGTAGATTGCTGTACTAAAGGCACTGAATACATGAATTGAATTGTTGACTCAAATAATTTTGTCCTTCCATTCTTTAATATTTTTTTTCTCCTTTTGGGTGAAAATCAACTGGCAAGTAGTAGTGAACATATCAATTTAATAATGCATAATAGCTGATATTTGTATTTTTTTAAAGTTTGAAAAAAACTTGTATACATCATTTTATTTGAGCCTCATAACTATTAAGAACCTGCTAAGTGGCAAGCACTGTGCTGATAGGTGCTGGGCAGATAAAGTGCAAAGACAAAATGGAAGGAGGGAAGAAATGTTCAAACAAATAATACACTAAACAGCTTTGGCTGGACCCATACTAGCAGCTGAGAGGAACAAGAAAAACTTCCTGAAGGAAGTGGTTCTTGAGCTATGCCTTGAATGAAACCAAGAACTCTTTTAACTGCTGAAGATGAGGAGAGAGTTGATAGCCAGTGAAGTAATTGAGGCAGCTGATGGAGCATCATGGATGAGAATCAGCACACAGGCCAGTGTGGCTGGAATGTAGAATAAAAGGTTGAAGAGAGAGAAGTGATCAATCTGTGAAGAGATTCAAATGTGAACAAGAGGATTAGGTGAGGAAAATGAGATTGAGTGACTTGGTGTGGAGGTCATATAGGTAGTCAGAAGTTAAATTCCAATCCCATTTCTTGATTGCCAAGATTAGCAGTCTATAATTTTTGAGACGTAGAGTAATGTGTAAGGGTATTTCACCAGAAATGAGATTCTCAAGTGGTTTATTCAATCCTGTAGGATTATGGCCCTAAATCCTAAAGCTTTTCCTGAACTATACTATATATTCCATATCACTAAAGCCTTAGATATTTTTTCTTTTGATTTTCTATCTAAGTTTTAAAATTATTGGCTATAAAAATATGATTTATTGAAAATAAACATTCACCTCCTAATAACTATTTAGCAATACATCTGTGAGTTTCTCAGGCTTATAAAATAATTCGAAGGGCATATTTCTTATAAGAATGGTAGTTTAACATTTGTCCTAAAATGTACATTTTAGTCATATGTCTCAGTATATTTCTAAACGGCATCTTCAAAGTCATCACACACAGGAACCTGGATTTCTGTGCCTTATTTTTTTCTTACCTCCTCCTACAATTTGCCCTGATTCTAGGGGAATATTGGACCCATGTATTTATGGAAACTCTTTATCTACAATGCTAGACTTAAAAAAAAAAAGAAAGAAAAGAAAAGGCAAGAACACTTTTTTGAGGGGAAGGGGAAATGTGAGAGGGATGTTTTCATGGGGTAAAAAAAGAAAGAGCTTGATGACCCTCACTATTTTTCTGCTTCATTAGATTGATCAATATATCTCAAATGTTGATCTGTCAAACAGTTCTGACCACTTCTCTTTGAATCATCTCTCCATTCTCTTTTTAAAATTTTAAAGAAGTATCTTTGTTGACTAAGAAGGAACATTTTCCTATGAGCCTCATCTCTAACTAAAGCTAGTGTTCATTAGATGCTATTAATAGTTTCATATTCCTAATGCTCTAAGCCTGTCTTTTCCATTTTTTTTCTAGAGAGAACTTTTACTAAGAATTATATAATTTTGGAATAGAAAAGGGCCCTTAATGATCATCTGACCCAACTTCTTTATTTTATTTAATTTATTCAACAATTTTTTTATTAAGCACCCAATTTGTACAGGGACAGGGGATACAAAGAAGACAAGCTGTCTATGTTGACAGAAAGCTTACTTATGTTGGGAGAAATAACATGACAATGGTTAAGTGAATACAAATTATAGGCTACACAAAGTATATTTGGGGGAAGAGAAGAAGGAGGGAAGTTGTAACTAGAAAGAATTAAGGCTCAAAGAGGGGATGGTGCTTGAGTTATGGCTGAAAAGAAAGCAGGGATTCTACAAGAAAAAAATGAAACAAAAGAGGGGACATTGGAAGTTGAGAGATGGAATATTGCACATGAGGAGCAGCATGTCAGCCAGTTTGATTAGGCCTCAGGGTACATGAAAGATCATTGGATCATAAATTTATAGCTTGGAAAGCTCTCACAGGCCATCTCAGTGAATCCCCTTAACTTCACAGAATAGATTGCTAGATGGCAGAGTGGATAGAGCATTGGAGGCAAAATTCCCATATTCAAATCCAGCCTCAGATAACTTACTAGCTGTGTAAACCTTTAATGTTGTTTGCCACTGTTTCCTCATTTATAAAGTGACCTGGAGAAAGAAATAGCAAACCCTTCCAGTATTTTGCCAAGAAAACTCCAAATGGGGAGTTAAAAGAGTTGGACAGGACTGAACAATAACAACCACAACATTTCAGAGATGATGAAATTGAGGTCCAGAGAAGTTCAAATTCACCCAAATGGTAAGTAATGGAGGGAGGTTATAATAAGACTATAAAAGTATAGTAAAGTTAGTTGTGTGAATGTCATTAATGGCCAAACTGAAGAGATTGAAGTTTTTATTGAGTCGAATAGCCATGATTGGAGGATGTTGATAACCTCAACAGAAATAGGGAAGTTAGGGAGAGGGACACGTTTTGGAAGAGAGATGCTAAATTCTGTTTCTGAGTTTGCTTAAGAATCCTAGGGGATCTCTAGTTGCAGAAGTTCAATAACTAGCTGATAAATATGACAGTGGTTGTGAGGGAGAGAGATGAGAATATATACTTCTGGAAGTCATCTGTATAGTCTGATCTTTATGTCCTGGGAAGTGGATCACTAAAAGAGAAGAGTTGGGTTGCACTACTTCTTAAGGGATAGGAGATTAGAAAGGAATGGCTAGATAGATAGAAGGAAAATCCAAAGTGCTGGAAATGTTCAAGATAATTTCTCTTTTGCCTCGATCTGTAATTTTGCTGGTGCAGGGAAATCTTAGTGTGGAAACTCAATTTACCAATGTTAACGGGCCACTCTTCTGCAACTTATTCTTAGAGTTGCCTGGAACACTTAGGAGTTAAGTGACTTGTGTTGGGCTATACAACCAGTATATGTCAGAGCCAAAATATAACCCAAACCCAAGTCTTCCAGACAGAGGTTTGATTAAAGGACAACATAGATTTTTAACAAATAGACTTCAGTCTGCCATTAAAACCTAGGAAATGACTTCATGGCACATAGAAGAGAGAAGCTAGGTTTCTTTTTCAGCCATCTTTCCTTCCCCTTAAATTCCAAAATTTTGACAGCATTGGCAATAATGAAAACTCAAGATGCTGTACCCTAGCTAATTCAGTTATAAATTCTAAAACTAGTAAAGGGAAGGGTTAATTGTAGTCTAGTGGCTTTAGCATTAGACTAGGAGTCAGTAGTTACGGGATTCTATTTCTGGTTTTGCTTCTGACTCACATGTACTTTGGAAAATTGTATAATCTTTTTTTGTATGTGTCTATGTTCAATTTTTTTTCTATATAAAGTTAGAATGCAAACTTGTCTTTAAAAAAAGACTTCATGTAATATAGTAGAGATCCTTTTGGAAAATGTTTTCTAATTTGTAGAAGGAAAGTGCTACACAAGCAAAACTTTATTCATTTCCATACTGATATTAATTCCCTGTTTAAAATATGCTTACACTTAAAAGAAAATCACCTCAACTAGTAATCCAAGTACTAAATATATGCAGTGTGGGGGTGTTGATACAGCTGTTAGAACATTTTCTCTTGTGTTTTTTTTATCATCTATTTAAATTTACACCCTTAATGTTGCATTATGTGAATAGCTGTTAAAATTGGTGTGCTTAAATTATGGTTACTGAGGAAAAAATAAATTTACTTTCTCATTATTTTTAAAATTTAGCTGGAATGTACCTTTAGTTTAGCTTTTTCTGGGAAATTGAATTAAAGTTTGATGAAGAATAATGATTAATTTAAAT
The DNA here is from genome assembly GCA_023553655.1 of Myrmecobius fasciatus. Classification (NCBI taxonomy): domain Eukaryota; kingdom Metazoa; phylum Chordata; class Mammalia; order Dasyuromorphia; family Myrmecobiidae; genus Myrmecobius; species Myrmecobius fasciatus. Next base: position 158,201 of record JAJPUD010000269.1, on the reverse strand, counting down.
AGAAAATGAACAATAGATCATAGGAGCACAGATATAAAGCTAAATTACCTTGGAATTAATTTAGTCCAACTCCCTTATTTTCCAGATAGAGAAAACTGAGACCCTGAGATTTTGTGTCTTGCTTTGCAAATTTTACCTGGACAATTTTCAAAATAAAAAATCCAAACCATCAACATCTATCTGAAGAAAAACACTCTTAACCACTAATAATTAGAAAAATTCAAATTACAACAACTCTGAGATTCTATCTCATACCCACCAGATTGGCAAATATGACAGAAAGGAAAGATCTTCCTAAACATCTCATCTACATTTTCCATACACCTACCATTGCTGTTGGAAAGGACATGATAACTGATTTCTTTTTACCTTCACTGATTATCCTAACAATTTTCCAAATCAAACACCCATACTTGGTCATTACTTCCCCATATGTGTTTGCCTACCTTTACTGCAATGTTAGTTCCTTGCGGTAAAGAATTAATTTATCTTTTTATTTCTATCCCTGATTTTTACCACAAGAGATAGTATTTAAAATAATTAACATTAATTTAATTTCTTTTTTTCTTTTATTTTCCCTTCTCTCCTCCCTACCTCTCTTCTGC